>UPTC01001642.1:0-13984 GCA_900537255.1 Acanthocheilonema viteae
CGTGCACTCTTTCTCCATCACGAACTTCGATGCTAACTACTTAATAAATGGTGAAGAAGGACGATTACCGAAGAGAAAGACATTTCAGACATTGTAATCAACGAAACTGACAAAAAAACCAGGAATGGGTGATGATCATCTGCTTCTGACCCCTCCCTTCCTCCTCCTTTCCTTCTTAGCATCCTTTATCATTTCGAACAGTCAATAGCTGTGTATGGAATACTTGAAAGAATGAAAAAAGAAACCGGAAGAAATTAATTAAATAAAAATTTGGTAAATTAAATCAATCCCATAAGTAACGGAATGTAAACGCTTGCGATGATGGCGACATTATCGAAACGAGAAATAGTGCTTAGTAGAAATTGACTATTCCATGTATATATCAGTGATCACTAACAACCAAAGTCCCGGAGACTTACTGGGAGTAGCCAAGATTTGGAAGTGGAAATGCCTGTCGGGAGCTCTGAGAACTGTTTGGAGAAGTGCAATAGACGAATAGCTTTGCTGAAGATTCAAGTAGTTATTGACTTAAAGTAGCCACTGTGTCACAGACATGAACAGTCAATGATTTTGCTATGACATTAATATTCTGAGATATTTTCTGAGATAACATCCCCGAGAGACAACACCCCGAATTCTGAGATAACATCCCGAAAAGAAACTTATAAAACATTGATATTAAAGTAACAGAAAACAGAATCCATCATTCAAAAAACTTAACGTTTTACACCAAACGCATTTTCCAAATTAATTCGTTAAATTTTGATCGACTTTTTCTATTCTACTTTGCATGGTATGTCAAAGAGTACATAAAATATTAAAGTATGGATAATCTGATATAATACGAATAATTACTAACATTGAAAGTAGTTCAAAAAAGTGAATCTTGGATGGATTTCTATGCAATACAGTTAATCATTCCAATTTACAATCAAAACCGGAGAATTCTTAATAACGCTAGACATTCTCTCGGCCTCAATCATCGTCTATTGATTGAAATCAGATTTAATGCAGATGTGCCAGACAATATTAGCATCCAAGAATAATTCTTATTATTAACTTACTTAATCCATCAATGACAACCATCCTAACCGTACTATACAAACTATCACTTTCTGCACATCTGAAGAAAAATGATAATCACGTCTTGCTGATCTTATAATTGAATCAGTGAAAGAATGAGATGTAACCAATAAATGTAGTATATAGCCTTAGAATTTTGATACTACTATTACTCTACTTAAAAAATCTATTCCTTTCATTTGAATTGATCCAGATGAAAATTAAGAACAGCACTAAGAATTTAACTTCACACCATTTTAAAATCATTCCTGTTAGGAGAATTTCTTGTTCAAATTGAAATTCTATTAATGTAGCACCACCTAATAGGCATAACAACTGAATTCTTCCTTCCGTTTGAAAAGATTTTGTTGAATTCCTAAATGAATTTTAACTTTCATTAAAATAATACGCTAACAACTGCTCGCTAATTCTCTCTCATCCCCGATCCTGAAATGCCTCAGTATATCACATAACATACTTCCAGATCATCTCTCTTTCTGCAAGACTGGTAGAGAGGTCGCTTATATTCGTCATGCTAATTAATCTATGCTTAAGTTGTTAATTGTTTATCAGGTGAAGCTGACTTTCATCTGCTAGGCGTACTCACATATTCGCGTGATGGACTGTTATGCCACTCGTTGGAAGCGTTCCTCCGTTCTCAGGTCATGTAATGGATCATTGCATGTACTCCAACCACTCCATTCCGGAATCCCGCTCGCTAAATGTACTTCTTTCGTTTCCTGTTGGACTTCGTGTAGGAAAACATTTGGTATTTTTGTCAAGTGAATTTTGAAATTTTTTGAAAATTTTCGAGTTCTTCAAATTGAAGTATATCAATGCTCATTATTTATAAACATTAATGAATCAGAGATTTAAAAAAAATGCTTGACTTTGGAAATTTTTTTTTTTTTTGGTAGATTGAGGTATAGAATGTTTCTATTGCAATCTGATTGCTTAGCGAATAGTTAAATTAAAGTTCAGTTTTGTAAGCTTTATGGATCTTCTTTTCAATTTTATTTACATATCTTCCTTTTATGTTTCATTTTACATATGTCAAAACTTGATGTAAACTGGTTTTTGAATATGTATGATTTCGTATTACTTCTTTTATTAAATGATAACTGCAGACCGTAATGGCTGGAGTACGTTTGGATGCTATCTCGAGAATAGCAGGAGCGAATATGCGATCGCGTTATCCAGAAATATCAGTGGGTTGTGCAGCGATGGATGCATTAATAGGAGGTGGCTTGCCACTGTCTTCACTTTACGTCGTCGATGAAAATAAAAGTCGAGCTTATGCAACTATTCTTAGTAAATATTTCAGCGCTGAAGGTTAGCTAATTTAAATTCCGATTCAGCAAGGATTGTGTGTAATTATCAAGATAATAATAGTTACATATAATTCGGTAATATCAGTACTGTTGGGATGTTAACTATCAAGATAATTCATTGTCTATCAGTACTGTTCGGATTCGTAGTATGTTTTAACAATATGACTTAACATATATTACAATGTTTCCATTTCTGACTTTTAGTTTAATCGAAATTTAATTAAGATTAAATTCTTAATAACTTGGAAGTTTTAGAAGAGTTTAAGGAGGTATAATTGTTTAGGTATATGTTGCGAGCACTCATTATTTGTTGCAAGCACAAGCCGTAATCCACAAGAATTACTAGAAGATCTGCCAGATCGAATAAATGTTGCGGCTGATGATACTTTGAAAGATAATGTAGAGAAACTCGAAGATTCAACAATGAAAATTGCATGGCGTTATTCAACTGTACCGAAAATGGATTCATCACTATCTCGTTCTCGACGTGGGATTCCACAGTATGATTTAACGAAAAAAATGGATCGCAAAAAAGTGGAGGCATGCAACATTTCCTTCTTTCCTGATAGCCTCAGATTACAAGACGGTTTATCTAGTTATAGTGATCTTTATAAACGGATACAGCAGAAACTTATAGAAGACGAGTATTCGGCTACTTCCTTGAAACCGAAGAAAAATGTGCTGCGTATAATCATAGAAGGTGGGTAAAACCTTTTTTGAGCGACACTTTTTTTTGTTGTGCTTTTAATTCTCAGTACGGAAACGAAAACCTCTTAGGTGTTGGTGGTCCTTTCTGGCAAGATCCTGAAAATGATTTAAAGTTCATTGCTCATTTGCGCACTATGTTATGCTCATACTATGCTGTCGCGATGTTAATTATTAACTCGAGTGGGATACCAGATGAACGAAAGGTTTGTTGATTTAGTTTGTCTTGAAAAATGGAATAAAATATAACTCTGCAAGAGAACTGGGAAAGTTTGTTTATTTCTTATATGTATGTTTATTGTTAAGAAGTTCATCACTGATATTCTTACATTATTGATATTCCTACAATTCTTCCAATGATTTTTGTTGTCTGAAGGGTATATAAAAATCTGCGAATTCTGAATTATAATTAAGGAAAGACTTTATGCATACGGTGACTTGGTGGTCCATCTGGATGCTGTAGAATATGATAATACCATGGAGAAGTTTGGTGATCGTTTCGATGGTTATTTACGTTTGTTGAAGCTTCCAACTATGGCATCGATGGCAACTTACTGTCCGGCCAGCAGTGATCTCATTTTTCAATTACAGAAGCGGAAATTTGATATCAGAATTTTGCACTTGCCGCCAGCTCTTGGTGATGATGATAAGAAGAAAAATTTTATCCCAAACTGTCAGCAAACTTTAAAATCTTTTTAATAATCTGATGACAAACTATTGGTAGCTTACTACATATACTAACAGTGAGTGTAGATCTATGATTTCCACTCATGTAAATGCGCAATCCACTTTGTTTTATTTCTGTTATTTTCTTTTGTCATACGTATATGTATATATATAAAGCCTTCATTTATTGACAGTAACATCAATGACACAATGCTGACTTACCATTCACGAATTTATTTTTTCTGAATTTGTTTTTTCCATATTCCAATAAACGGAATCCAGTAAAATGACAATTTTCTGAAAGAATAGGAGTCGATTTTTTCGGCGATAGATAAAATCGCGAATAGCAATTTGAAAAAAGCCCGAAAATGTTTAAATAATTTTTTTTTTCGAATTTTTGTGTTCGATGTGGTTGATAAGACAACAGCGTTTCGTGTCTGCTTGGGATCGACTCGTTGATTTGTCAGATCTAGCGTTTCTAAATCGCACGAGAAGGTTCGCTTTCTGTTATTTGATTCCTAGAACTCTCGTATGAAAATTGCCAACTTCGAGTATTTTGACATTTCTTCTATTAAAGACGATGGAATATGGAGTATTTTTTGTTAAACCTTTTAGAATTTCTTTTGTGGTCGTATATGCATGATTTCTCTATTTATTTAGATGTAAAATCTGTGACACACTGAGTGAAATGCCAAATGTACAATGTCGGGAACGTTACCAATTGCCTGTGAAATTCGATTTTCGTATCTGGTTCCCCATGCATATGTCTGTGCAGTTGAAACGCATGGTCGGCAAACTGAGAACAGTGGATCTTATCATTGAAGTAAGTAGACATTTTTGTCACTTTGAATTGCTACTTCTATTGATTATTGAAGATTTGTTGCATACAATATCGAGAAGTATTTTAGACAGTCCATGTTTTACATCATGACATAGGATCCCAATATTCTCTTTTTGAGTTTTTCTAGGTGCATGACGCTCGGGTACCAATCACTGGACGTAATCCTCAGTTTTATTCGTCTTTGTATGCCGTACGACCACATATTCTTGTAATGAATAAAATGGACCTTATCAATACGGATTTAAGGTTTGTTATGGTTATTCTTGAACGTTCATATAATTCACATTTTTTCAACTTTGTTAGAATTATTATTCCGTTACCTAATATAGCACAAATTCTTTTATTATTGACTCTGTATGAATTAAAGTATAATCTTTAAAAGAGATTCAAATCCTGACAGTAAAACCACCTCATTCATAAAAATATTATGAAGCTACAATTTAAGAAAACCAATCGAAGATTATTATCGTGATAATGGTATAACGAATTTAGTATGGACAAATTGTAAAAACCGTCTGAAGAAACCACTCACAAACTTACAAAATATGATGTTGCGATGTCTTCGTGAAGAACCACGTTTCAACCGAACTGTGAAAACGGAATACCAGGTTTATTTCTGTTATGTTTCTTCTTATTAAAAACGACCACTAAACCATCAAAAGATGTATTGATGAAGTAAGTCATTTTACGGTAATATCAGAAATTTCCTCCGACAAAAAATGATTAATTATATCCGACATCCATTCGCGCATTCATTGGAGGATATATTATATTGTATCCTTAAGAAATTTTAGTATTTATGTTCAAGTGTTGTTCAAGAAACGACATATTTCGAGTTTTCAAAATTTCTATTTCATTAAATAGTGAAATTAAATACTGAAAAAATTTCCACTTCATTAAATATTGAAATTATTCCTCCTTCTTGGTGCAAAGACTTCCTGTGTTTTAGGTTATGGTAGTAGGCATCCCTAATGTTGGCAAATCATCGCTAATCAACTCACTACGATTAACCAATCTTGGAAACAATCAGAAAGCTGTAGAGGAAGGTAAACTTTTGAAAAAAAAAGTGCTTTGTGGAATACAGATCGTTTTTTAAAATGCGTCAAGTTTTTAAAATATATTAAGAAACGTTTTTTTATGGATGATTTAAGATCCAGTGATTTAGAAAACGATTTTCACGAGAACCAAATATATTTCGTTCCAAATACGTCCCAAATATGTTTCATAGTTAAAAATCATTTGTCAGGTACTGAATGCTAATTAGTGTAATTATTCTGTCCAATTCATTCAGCAATTAGATTGCTTGCGTATCATTAACTACTCAACCATTAAAATACATAGTTTAAAGGAAAAATGAACTAGTTAAATTTTAGGTAGCAGACCAGGAGTAACAGTACGTGTCCAAAATCGTGTGCGAATTCACGATCAACCGCCAATATACATACTCGATACACCGGGAGTACTAAATCCATTGGCGCGAGATGCAGATAGTGCAATGAAATTGGCTTTGTGCAATCTTATTTTGGAAAGTGCTACGCAAATTCACTATGTTGCCGATTATCTGCTATACTGGTTAAATAAGTAAATTTAAACGTTTGTATTCTTCATATTTCATTTATGACTGAATCTGCACGGAGTACAACTTCATTTATACAAATGATAAATTGAGAAATGTCATCAATTAGTCATTTTTACAGAAAATTGCAGGACGGGTGACTATTCGTATGTTAAATTTTTCAACCTGCGCAATGGACCATCAGATGACATACAAAAAGTGTTATTGGATATATGCCAATCGAATGATATTCGCTTTAAATGCTATATTGGTGGCCAACGAGCTGAACGATGGGACATCGATGTGGCAGCCAAATTGTTTATCAATATGTTTCGGAACAACAAACTACGTAACCACTGCTTAGATACTGATTTCCTGTGGGATTATATGAATAAAAATGAATAAATGTTCTGGAACACACAATTAAAGAATCGAGGAGAATTCGGATATCTAGCAGTCATTCCTACCTCGAATAAGGAAGACACTTTCGTGATTTTTAAAAAGTTCGAGCAGCGAATGTATTTTTTTCAAGAAATAATTTTAAATAAGTGACGAGCTAACTCACTGTTGCTTACCATTTAGAGATCCCCAATTGGCCAGTAATGTTTATTCTCTCTCTTTTGTCTCTCTTATTTGGAAAAACAGTGGGAGAAAGTGCCCAACTCCCCACTGCCACTTTTAAATTGAACGTGAATTATCTTCAAAAATTTGAGGCTTTGAGAAGCTGATGTTACGCGAAATAATTTTGATTGTTTCATATTACGTACTTTATTCCTACTAATTGATTAATATAAAAGAAAGACAAATATCAATGACAATAGCTATCATTTGATACTATACGTTATATGTTCATTTCTGTATCGCACCTAAAAAATGAAAATTAACATCTGTATGATAAAAATGCAGATTTACTGATAATACAAGAATGAAAGTACTGAATATTTTCTGAAATAGTAAAACTCCCAAATTTTATAGCATTAAAATCTAACACTGAATGATATCCGCCATTAGCATCAGCAACTGATACTAAGCAGAATATCATCCAATACTTCGATAAAATCACGAAAGTACCGAATGGCAACATCAATTTCAATAAATGATTGATGTTTTGTGAATCTCTATTAGAAACAAGTCACACCGGCTTCTTTCAACATTTTCTCCAGACGTCCATCTTTCTGTGCGGCTATTGTGTCATCACAACCTCCAATACATTTGCCACCAATAAAAACACGTGGCACCGATCTAGCCCCTGTTATCTGCAGTAATGCATCCTGCAAAAATTTATATATTCACTATATTCATTCATTATATAAGCTGGGTCGATGTGCATGATCAGTTCTGTTAACTAGCAACTTTTACACAAACCATTCATACAAATATCTTCAAGGTAGATAGATTAGATAAACTACCGAAAAGCTGTTGTCAGCAATATAACATAAATACTGCATAACACTAAATCAAACGAAATATTTTCGGCAGGTCTGAGTGAAAGTGAAAAAATTCACTTGGATATTATCGCAGTCCTCTCTTTCGTCCAATTCAATAATTTTATACGAATTATCCCGTAATCGAAATGTACTTAGTGCTCGTTTCGCATTTCTGAATGATAAAAATGTGAAGAAAATATTAATAATATAAATATTTTTTGATAATATAGATGTTTCTTCTGGATACTTATTTTATAATGCTTGGAGGCCATGCAATTAGCATCCAGACGAAATATCTGTATTATGAGTCAACAAACTGTTTCGTTTATTGATTAGATGTCAGCGTTTCAACTATCTATTTTTCGCTAGATTTTTCTCGATTTGCTTAAAAAAATCTGCTTCGATATTACTCAATAGCTATAACAACATCTCATACAGACTGGATCTTCTAATCACAACTGTAATTTTGCTGTAGAAGCAATCAAAATAATATACCTGCAATATGGACAATATGTTTTGCTGAAAACAACAACCGGAGTCGAACTTGTCAAACTGGTAACAAATGTGTGTGGATCTGTGCTCTCTTTCGGTGTTCCTGATGATGTCTGAAATCGCTTACAAACTAACATGAATATCTAGACAATGAAGTTAATACTAAAATGAATAATTTAAATTCATTTTTAAAACCTAAAATATTCCCAATAAAAGAAACTAATTATGGTTCGTTAAAAGCAGTTACTTTTTCCATGATGCCTTGCTGATGATCCTGTTTCTTTACTTTTATATATTTATTTGCTTCGACTACTTTGTTGTCTAATTCTTGTTGAGCTCGTTCACGAACTACTCGTATACGATCCTTATATACTTCTTGTAGTTCAGTATCTGAAACATTTTTTAAACACTGAAACTTTTCCTATTCAAGATGTTTTTATGGGCGAAAAATTGCTGTCTTAAATGCAATAATTTGTCATGTTTCTTCAACGAAATAATTCACTGTTTTACAAAAGATAATCGTTTTATAACGATCAGATAGAAATTACAAAGGATGATTATTAAAAACGTACGATTTGAAGGAATATTGCAAAAAGGAGTCGATGAGATTAAATTTCGGGAAAATAAAAGCTAACTATGTCGCTGAGAAAACTGATACATGTTTATCTTATCTTCTATCATGGACACCATTAACAGTAGTATTAATAGGATAGAGAAGTCGCCCTTATGATTTTGTCCTTAAAAGCTTTAGCACGACAAGGATATTTTACCAAAAATTTGTTCCACTGTTTTTTATGTTTTTGATTTGAAAATTAATTTCATGAAATAAATTTGCCTGCTCATTGAAAATGAATAAGATGTATGTAACTTACCGAATTTTTTCCTGCTTTCTAACTCCTTTCTCCGTTGGATATCTTGAATAAACGGTGAGATGAACTTTTTATGTAGGAAATGGAACACTATAAGAGTTCCCAATATCAACCAGCCGTACTCCACGAAAATATCTGCAAAATGATAAGTCAAAAAGTTACATAATATTTAACAATCCGGTCAAGATTCACATTGATATACATTTGGCAACGTAACTTCTTAAATGTGACACATATAATTTCATCTAACGATCACTTCAGCTAGCGATGAAAGAAGGAATAAAATAAAAGTACTGAATTAAAATTAAATGTAAGGATTATTTATTCTTCATGATCAGATGCAAATCTAATCAATAGGATAAACAAGAATGATGGTTACTAAGGAGATGTTGAAATCTATGAAATTTCAGTTTACGCAAATAATCAAGAATTGCTCAAATCAGAATTCACTATTAAAGTAAAAATTTGTGCTTCTATACTACTGACCAGGGTTGGAATTTCAATTGCAAAAATAATCAATCATTCCGAATAAATTATGAATTGTAAAAAATTATGAAGAAATTAATTAGTAGAATATTTACATCCTGGCATTGGTTAAAAAATAAGATTCTATTTTAATTTTTCCCGTAAAACAAATTGGACAAGCAAGATGAAAAAATTTCGATATATATCATAATTAATTCACAGCACACAACTACTTTAATAACTTAGAAAAATGAAATTCTAGATCAAAGTCAAACAATTAAGTTAGATATTTCAAGCAGTTAATATAAGCGAAGGGAAAAAATTCTGGAATGAGTAGATTTTTAGTTTAAGAAAAAACAGATACACACTTATCAGCTTTCAACAATATACAACGACTTAATCTAATTATCTTTGAAATGAAACATTCGTAAATTGCAGGATTGTTTTTTGCCTTAATTTCGTTTCATTATTTTTGTATGAGTTAAATAGTTGAATAAATTTTAAAAAAATTGCAAAAAAGTCGAAAACATTTTTCGTTTTTTCCCCGTACTGATGCAAAAAATTAAGATATCATAGGCTGGTACAAAATCATCCAAGAAAAGTCGAATGAACGAATTTTTACAGAATTTCCAGGAAGTATGCATTATCTACTGATAATTGCTGGATGTTGATCTGCTTTCATTAAAATCTTACTTAAAATCGAGTTGAATGACGACATTAAAAAGTGCAGATAAGTTCTACGACAATTTCGAAATCGAAAGTTTTTTCGGGCGCCTTTTCCGTAAGTGCAATTCACTAAAAGAGAAACCGCTGTAAAGGAAAACAAAAAATTATTTCAATTCAATTTCGCTGTACTTCACACTGCTATTCCACTCCGGTCAAAAAATCAATCATACTAACTCATAAAGTTGATCAATCTCGTAATTTTAGAAATTGAAGCGCTTGATAATCCATACACACAATTCAATCTTTACTTAGCTACTAGGAGAATATCGATCCCGATATAAAACTTGTTCAACATGTTTTTGCTATGGTTCTCATAAAATTTTAAATAAAGGGGCTAAAGTTCCTTCTTGAAGAAGTTGAGCGAGCATCGGAGAGTGACAGTGTAATTTCAACCGATCATTCATTCATTCCGATCTATTTTCCGTTTGACACAAATGCACTTTTATTTCCGTATCCAATCATACTTCCTTATCGATAACCTGTTTACCTTATGGAATAAAATACAAACAATCTGCCAATTAACACGCAAAATGAACGACAATGCTTTTTTTATTTCAAAGACCGTTTTATTTCTTTTTATTCATAGTCATAACGACATTTTTTCTCCTGTGATTTTCTCCTCTAATTTGACTTAAAATACTTCATTTTAAAACAGCAATCGTAAACAACGTTCATAAATCATGAAAAAACGAAGCAAGAGTGATGAAAAAAATAAAAAAGAAAATATAGAAGAAATCGGACATAAAAGTCAATATTAAGCAAGTTTTTTAAAAAATGAACGAAATTACTTGAGCAAACCAAATTTTAAACATAACAAGTCAAAATTTGACAATATCCATTACTTTATTTTTACCATTTATTGAGTATCATGAATAAGAGAGACAGAGGATGATAATCACAAATGCTGAATAACAATAATTATCATTCCATAACCGTATGCATTACATGTTTGCTTATTCATCACACCTAAAAAACAAGATTGGCACCTGTGTGATAAGGGCACCGTTATTGATAATATCGAGATAAAAGAGCAACTGGTCATTCCCGCAATCATCCAATTTCCAAAAGAGTCTTAATCATTTCTGAATATCTTTCAGGGGCAATAGAATTAGCAAAACATAGTCAGAAACGCATTAAAATTTAATACTATCCGCCATCAACAGAATACCATCCAATTCTTCGATCAAATCACCAAAATACCGAATAATATCATCAATGCCGATAAATGCTTAGTGCTTTGTGAACTTCTACTAGAATCAAATTGCACTAATTCCTTAAACATTTTCTTCAAACGTCTATCCTTTCTATAACTATTCTATCATCATCACTTCCAATATATTTGCCGATGAAAACACGTGGCCCTGGTCTAACTCCCATTATCAGTAGCGATAAAGCTTATTAAAAACCAAGTAATAAATAATAAATAGCCAATGTTTGCACGATCATTTTTGTTATCAATAATTTTTATACAAAATATTTAGACATGCATCTTCAAAGTCAGCAATACAATATAAACACACTCTGTTAAACTAGCTATCAGATAAAGTATTTGACACATATCTGAATAACATTAGTAAAGCTCACTTGGATTTTAATGCATTCCAATTTAATGATTTTCTACGAATTATCGCGCATGTGAAACGTATTTAGTGCTTGCTTCGCGTTCCTAAAATATTCTTGTAGGAGCATGATTTTTGATAAATATGGGAATAAAATAAGAATGTTTTTATGAAAATTTAAACATAGTACGTCGGTTTTTACTTGTTTCTATATCATATATCGTAAGGCGCTATCCGAAAATATGAAACCCCTTTGTGTACAATGAAATTTATCAAAATGCCTATATTACAAATTAGTTCGCATTTCAGAATAGAAAAATGAACTTTATTCACACAATGAGCAACATAGTAGACGTATGATGCGCGAATGACTAAGAGCATGCCGCCATCCCTTTTGTAATTCCGCTTTTAAATAAAACAAATCAAGCAGCATGAGTGCCATTTAAAAAAAGTGAAACGATGCTTCTTAGTTAATGCCTAAGAACTGAATGTGGAGTAATGGTAGTGGTACAACACCACACCACATTACACACTACTTTATAAAAGTGTAAGACATGTACGCTCATTTGATTTTCGCTGATGGTGCGAAATGTTGTCTTTCGATAATTCTAAACAATTTTTTTAGAATTCTCATTGACAAGACTGACCGATATATTTGCAATAATGTCTCCACACTGCATGCGTTTATGGGCACTTGATCCACCATCATTTGAAGACGAAGCAGGATGGATAAGTGAGAAAAGTAGATCACGTTCTTTTTCAGTAAGGTAGAGAGGAATTTCAGTGAGATCATTTGGGAAAGATGTTTCACTATTTGAATAGCGTAAAATCTGAAGAAAAATCTGAAGACTTCAAGAAAAAAATTAGAGTTAATCCATCAATTTTCAAATTTGAAATTAGCCGTACAGTGTCAAATAAACACTGTACGACTAATTTCATCCTTAGCAGAAATTCTTAGCTAAGGTGCTACAAGCATTTTCACTTCCCATGAATAACTTGTCCTGTAAAAAAAACTAATAAACAATCAACATACCATGATTTCATCATTATTTTCACTAATTGCTGAGAGATCTTGCTTACGACGAGAATGCGACGCGGGGCGCCTATCGGCTGATGCCACATTTGCGCTGCCACTAGTGGCCTGTCTGTTGGTATCTCTTGATAAATCTCTGTGTGCTATTTCTTCTTTATCTGCAATAACCTTTCATTCTTCGTGTTTGTGAGTTTTTTTTTACCTCCCTCGACATCTTTTTATTTTCAGTATAACTACACATACTTAAATTTTATAATATACAAAACACATATATACATTCGAAGTTGCAAAAAAAGATGACTAACCGGCATTGGATAACAAATCATCTCCATATTTCATTCTTCGTGCTCGTGGAGTATACTGTAATCGGCAGGTTTTCTTGGTCTGAAACTTAAAATTAGAAGCGAAATATCAATAACAATCATCTCGTAGAAAATATTAATATTAATCATGAAAATATTATTATTAATCATTAATCAAAATATTGTTATTAATCAACATTTTCTGATAATGAAAGAATTACCATTACATCCCTGACATTTTCTGCACCAGCTGAAGATAGTGCAGCTGACGATAAGGGATGTGACGATCGTGCTGCACTATTGTCCAATTCATGGCTCGTGGTCGCAATATTACTATAAAAAACAAATGCAATTCTTCATGAATTTCTTTGATATTACGAAGAAGTGTAAGGGAGAAGGAAAAATAAATTACAGTATGTGGGACTAACTATGTGCTTTCATGTGGAGCAGGAGTTGATGAGTTCGATGTTTCTTCGCTGCTTGCCTCTGATTGAATACCAGGAATGGCACTGCAAAGATCAACAGGTGTTGAACTTTGACTATCTGCATTTTTAGTACATTTTGATTCAGTTCTCGATGATGGTCGACTTTGCCCCTTTGCTTGTGCATATTCCAAATCAACATCATCATCATCGCGACGAGCACGTTTATTCCTAAATTTTACAAATGGCATAAAATTGTGAAGAATAAGAATCAATTTCTTTGGAACACGAATATTTATTTGCCGGCGTAAAATGAAATATGTCGATGCTAACCACCAATTTTGTCCCAGCAACTCAACATATATTCACGATAACACAAATGAGTACACAATAAAGAATAAAGCTTAGTGACAGGAATGCTTACTTAAAGCCAGTAACATAGTTTTCATCAATCCAGTTTGGTTTACGACGCTGACGTGAAGGACGCTGTTTACGACTATCTTCAGTCTAAAAATCAAAAATTAAAATT
>UPTC01001643.1:0-13983 GCA_900537255.1 Acanthocheilonema viteae
GAGAGAGAGAGAGAGAGAGAGAGAGAGAGAGAGGAAAGCAGAGAAAAGATGATAAATAATTGTGCTATTAATTGAGACGAGTTGGTAATGATAATTGAATTTAGAATAAAACGAGAAATGAAAAATTAAAGTTAACATTAGCAATATATGTAAGAAGATGCTGATGACAATAAACATAGCGATAAATAAAGATAGAGATAAAGAAAAATAAAATCGTGCGAAGTAAAATTGGAAACGAAAAAATAAGTTGTTGTGGTAAAAATTAGAAAATTTTTTATCTACCGATGCTGATAACGATTAGGATAAAGGTGGTGATAAGGCTCGTAAAGAAAATGATAATAGGAATGAAGAGGAAAATAATAGTGATGTAAACTAATTAATTTAATTATCAAAGACGAAAAATATTTTACTTTTCAATTTTGCATTTATATACATTGCATTATTTGAAAATTTTATATTTTAATACATAATAAGTGAAATATTAATGGTAGATGAATGCTATTTGAACAAAAATACAATAAATGAAAATAAAAAAGGAGAATGAAATGAAAGGGAATATGAAAATTGTGATAGAAATAAGAATGTTAAACATTTCATCAAATTTAAAACCAATAAATAATAAAACGATAAAAATGTTTTCGTAAAGATTTTATTTTTGAATACGTGTTGAGCGAATTTATTGCAGTGCAATAAATCAGAAAATATTGGGTAGCTTAATTCAATAACAACAAAAATACACATATCCAATGAAAAAGAAATGATAAAAGCAACGAAGTAATTAAATAATGCAATTCAAAACAAACAGTTTCGTTGTCGTCATAAATTGTTTATTTTTCATTCCCAAATACTTGTAATTTTAAAGGGAAAATATAAAACAAAAAAAAACATGATGGAAGTTTTGTACCATGTAAACTGAACAAAAAAATTCCCATAGAATTTGAATTTATCATTGAAAAAATAAAAAAATTTCTATAAAAATGTTGCAATAATTTTTATTTCTTGCCAAGAATTTTCGTTTAAATATTTTGAAAAATATGAATATTTTATGATATTTAAATTTTTGTGAAATTTATTGTTGAGAAGTAAACTTTTCTAAATATTTTAACAATTAAAGAAGAGATGAAATATGGAAGTAAATGGATGGAATTAATAATATTATTTCTATACTATTGTGATATTTATTGGTATTTTTGCAGTTTAGAGATAGAATGCTTATGCACAGATTATTATAGCTAACAAACGATAAAACTGTTGAAGTCATTCAATTGTTCCACTTTTGAAAATTATCGTTTGGTGATGACATTTTTACCAAACTGTTCCATTTCTATTACTCATGCGTAAATTCGATTATAACTAACAATTCAAAATTATTTAAGTGTACTTTTTGAAAGTGTCAGATTTTTCAGCAATTCTTTGTTGTCGTTTACATGCCATATCAGTGATGCAAATGATGAGAATGTAAATAAAATTACTCGAAAGTGTCTGTGAAATTGAGAAGGACGTTTTGGAAAGTCAAAAATGGTGCTTTAAATGATAAATATCTCTTTTGTGCAAAAAACAAAAATAGGAGGAAATGAATAAAACTAAAAACTACGAATGTCCTAAATATAAAAACGAAAAGAGAAATTGTGTTCACCTTTAAAAGCAAAAAAAAACAAAAAAAGATAAAATTTCAAGAAAGTTAGTCAAAAAAGAGGAAAATAAATTACTAATTAAAGATATCTCTTTCACGCTCATAATTAGAAGAAACAAAACAAAAAGTGTTCGTGTATTTAACGAAATTTATTCAAAATTTGAGCAAATTGGGTGTCGCAGACAAATTTATTTTCATTTATGAGCGTAATTTTAATACAAATCCAAGAAAATTTTTAAGAAAACAGAAAATGAAACCAACAAAAAAAAAAGAAAAATCCAATAAAATAGATAGATTTTGCACCAATTTATTAAAAGAGAGTAACATGAGCAACCTCAGTTTATCTAATATTTCATATAATATATTCGTAAAAAAAATAAAAGTTATGAATGTAACTTTAAAAGAAAGAAAATTTTTATTAGAATTTTATTGTGGTCCAAGGAACTCAAGAGTGTGAATACTGTAGGAATTACTGTCGTTTCCGGTGCCATGTTACAGTAGGAAGCAGCGACACCTTACAGCAGACTATCTGTGCCTCTAAGTAAATCTAATTTCAGAAAAACGGATCAAAATTTCGTTATTTCCATTTTAAGTGTAATTGTTTTTCCTAATCTTATAAAATTCAATTTCAAATTTCAAATATTGGTTTCGTATTTGAGAAGGAAAATGATTACAGTTATTTATGATGAGCTTCAATTCAAATCTATATTTGTCAAAAAAATTAAAAAAGATATATTTTTTTTCAATTTTCTATTTCAATAAAGACAAGTAAGTGGGAAGTTTGAAATTTTTTTTAACATTAAATTATTAATTTGAGAAAAAAATAAATATAATAATTTATTTATGACATGCTTCGATTATACATTGGGTACTAGGATATTTTTTTACATTCTTTTGCTAAATAAAAAAATGCTTGAAACGATGGGAGGATTGAGCAGTTTAACCAACGTTGAAATGTCAAACAAATTTTGGATCGATTGTGTTATGTTTCGTATTCATTTATTCATGAAAAAAGTGTCGAAACATATAGAAAAACAACTTTTAATTTTTTTTTTGGTTAAGAATAAATATTTTATTGTAAATTTGTTGCAGCATTTAAGCGGTTTGCAATAAAAATAATGAAAGCATTCATTGATAATGAATTTTTGACTTTTTTCACTTCTACATCGTTTTCTTTGTTGTTTCAAACAAATTGTTGAAATCGCAATGTTAAATTATTAGTTCATTTTCAAAAAGAAAATGAAAACTAATTGTTGCGTTTGAATAAACTGTAATTTTTTTCATTTCTTCAAATAAGAAAGATAACAATGTATTAAAAATTAAATAATAGCAAAAATCGTCACATTCAAAATTAATCCAATTTACAGCTGAAATGAAGTTGAAAATATCGAAATAAGCGTTGTGACGGAAAATGGCCAAATAATGACAAAAACTGAAATTAGTTAAAATTCTCAACTGATCAATTATGTTATATTTCCAACAACATTTTTTGAAAGCAATAAGAAAATTATTATCCTCATATCATTGCTTATGAATAAAATTATCATTGCTTGTATTATTTTTTCAACTTTACTTTTTTATCTTATCATATTTTTTATTTGATGAATTTTCTTTTTTTAGATTTGTATAAACTTCATGTAAATAATTTTTAAGAATGGAAGTTGTCAACTAATAAGTTACAATTTATATGTGGATAAAAATATCATAATAAAATGTATGATCATAGAATTAACACCAAGCAGGAATTATAAATTATTTAGAAGATGGACTTCAAAAAATTTATTAAATTAGAAAAAACGCTGACTATATTTGTTTCTTAATTTATAGATTTGATAAAGTCAACAAATTGGCAAGAATGGAGTATGTGGACCGAATGCAAGAACGAAGAACATACACGATTTCGTTCATGTGCACAATCGCAGAATATTGATTCCAATGATAATGTAACAATTGACAATCCTTTATCAACTCCTTGTGAAGTGGAAAAGGTGGAAACTGAACGACAATTTTGTTTCACACCAAAAAAGAATAAAAATAAAGAACAAAAGTCAACTAATTCAAATCCATTTATGATCGAAGAGGAAATTATAGCGAATTATTTGAAACGGCCAAAGAATAATCTTGAATCAATTAGAGTGATGGAGATTCTTCGTGATTAAAATAATTTTAAAATTTGAGAAATTCATTTTAAGAACAAAAAACAAGTATGAAAATGGGAATGCAAAATTTTTTTATAATCAGTTTCAATAATCAGTTTGTTTATAATCAGTTTCTTTTTTATAATCAGTTTTTATAATCAAAATTTTTTTATAATCAGTTTCTGCTTGTTTAGTCATATTATTTATTATGGTTATTTATTCTTCCATAGTTGTTTAGTTTATGAAATGCGTCATCTACCTTTTTTGTTTTAAATGTCTAAATAATTGAATTTGACACTTCTAATAAATTATTAATTAATAAACAAAAGAACAAATGACCAAGTATCGGCCAATACAGTTTTAATGTTATAATTGGAGGATGCATTAACATATTCAGTATTTGATAATTTTATATGCAATTATTGTTTGCCGGCATAAACGTTGAAATGAACCTTTGCTTGTGGTTCAGTATGTACAACATTACTATTCAAGAAACCAGCAAATTTCAAACATCGAATAAATATTTATATTATTGCACGAAAGAAATGCTTACTTAATAGCGGAAAAAATAGTCAATTAGGTAAATTTTTCAAATTTTAAGATTTTTCTAAGAAATTTAAAAACTTTAGAACCAAGGAAATATGCGTTGTAAACAAAGTCTTAGAAATGATATATTAAATTTTGTATTTGCAATTTTCGAAGGTTCAGAGATTCCTTTTTTTTTTGTTTTCAAAAACAAGTTTATGCATCAAAGACGTTTTATGACTTTCTGTTGACATTAAAATTGATGTACATTGTTACTGTTATTTGCTTTTACTTAATTAATCGATGAATTTTACTGAAAAGGAAATGAATAAAATCGCTTTAATTTTCGGATAATTTTAAGGAATTTAAAAGGATGTAAAGTGGTTAAATCCTAAAATTTTCTTCTTTCATCAATACTTTGAATTTTTAATTACATTCTCTTTCCATTGATTTCGTGAAATGTGAACTTTGGAATAGGGAAGAGGAAGGGAGAAAAAATGATGTGGAATGAAAAAGTATAAAATTTGCAGAAATAATGGCCAATAAATAGATTTGCTGGTTTTCGGGATATCGGTGATATAGTGGGAAAAGGTATAAAAGGTAAGTAAGAAGGAAGGAAATAAAGCGATAAATGAATGTTCGGAAGTAAAGGGGAAGTGCGGGGGTCACAGAGAGAGGAACAACCGATGGAAGAGAGTGAAGATGGAACGAAATGGCTCAATTCCTTCCTATCCCCGAAAAATTTTAATCTTTCTATTCCGTATTTGTATCAAAATTATTTCAATCCGTCTCTTTTCATCCTCATTTTTCATCTTCTCTTCTTTCTTTATCAACTATTTCTCGTTATTTCAATTCTATTTTCAACGAGCAATCATCATTGCTTCCTTTTGTCCTAATGATTGTGAACTGTGACCCAATTGTCTTTTCAAAATTCTTGAAAATTTTAATCCATCTATCCTAACCCAAAAGCAACCATTTTCAGTTAACGATCGTGTCATCATCCATTTTCTTAATACCAGGAATTTGCGTGATAATTATCGTCATCATCATCACTAACATTACCGTTATAATAATTATTGTTAAACTCGAGTCATTTTTTCTTTTATCAGCTTTTAGAAAGCTGAAATGGTTTTTATTCTTTTTTAATTTATGATCAGGTTTATTCTCCATTCTGAACGATCGGATAAAACTGTGCCGGATTGAGAATCTCATCGAATGACATCGTTCCTGATCAAGCAATTATTACTGCTCAATATTTTATCTCTAGCTAAAGGTTCGTTTTAGTAAGACACTCATGGCTTTAACATATTAGAGCAAAATTATTGGAAATGACCTGAGCATGCGCAGGTAAGAAAAAACCTGAAGTTTATTTATGTTAAAGTAGCAGTAAACCCCTAGTCGAATTATTGAATTTCGAATATTGCAAGGAAGGTAATCATACCAAAATAAGTACATCAAATATTTGAAATTATAAGCAAGATTTTTTTATTGCTTATATAGCAATTACTCACGCTATCATAATAATAATTTTACTAGCACAGTTACATCATAATTAATAAAAGAATAATTCCATTACTAATTAATCAATGTTATTATTTTTTTAATCGTTGAAACGATTCTATATCAAGCAGAATGGCACAGTTCAACTATCTAATTACAATTGCAATAATTATCACTATTAATACCATCTTATTGTTAATTTTCTTCTGCCAAAGTTTGTTTCTGACAACTATTGTCACTAATTATTAGATGGAAATAGTAAAATTATCAATAAATCAATAAATAGTCTTTTAATTTCGAATAATTTTTCAAAACAAAATTGATAGAAATTTTCGGGCAAAAAATTTTTTTTTGTTTTGAAAAAATCCAATGATATTATGCAAGTGTCATATATTTGTGCACACGTCATATTTTAACCGAAATTTTTATGAAAAATAAAAAATATTTACATTTCGTCTTGCACAGTTCTACTTCCCTAATATTTTATACCATTTATTGATCATTTATACCATTTATTCATTTTTGATTATATTTTACTTGAAATATTCGGGAGTATCTTTTCATGGATAATCCAACTGTTACATTTTTTTCTTCTTTCTTTTAAAGAAAAATAATAAATTTTATTTACTATTCATTTTTTGGATGAAAAGAATTTAATGTGCTGTTTGATTACTTTTTTAATATCCAATTTCAGTAATCGGAGGATTTTTTTCTTTTTTCTTTTTTTAATAAAATACAAGTTTCAGTACTTGGCAATGCAGTCACGGAATATCCGTTTAATTACCGTACTGGTAAACTAAATCAATTCGTCGGATTCGGTATGCCACGTTCACCGCCACCAACTAATGGTCCATTTAGTAAGTAACTGACGTAAAAATACACATTCTCATTTAATATTGGTCATTTAATCTTCCTTATAACTTTCTCCAAGGTTTAGCACTTATAGTAACTCCAATTACGTGTATCATTCGTGATTGACGCAATTTCTATTTCAAATATAGAGGAAATTTTTGAGCATAAAAAATACTTCAAATGTTTGACCAATTATAACATAAGTAAAACATGTCAAGTTGTATCACAAAATTGATCAAATAATAAATTAGTATGGAATGATAAAACTAACTTTATACTTCAATAATGAATTCAAAAATTTTTTAACCAAGCTTGAAAACTTTTATTTATAGATTTTATTTTCATTTTTAAATTGCTATAATTAGTTAAAATCAATTTATTATAAATTCTAAATCCACGGACTATTCCAAATTCTACAACGTTTTTTTAGTATATTGCACAAAACAAGTTTTTAAAAAATACAAATAAAACTTCCCGCTCATTTATTGTTTTTATTTTAATGAAAGTTTAGTCGATAAGGCTAAAAAATGCAATTTGCAGTATACGGTTCTATATGGGCATCATGGTCAGCATGGTCATTCTGCGTGAACAAAGTACGTGTACGTGTACGAGCATGCAACACAGTTCGAGGATTTTCCTGTCTTGGTAAAAAACAGGTAATTTGCGTATTATATTCATAGAACCATACATACGTATTATTTTTTCTGAAATACAGTTTTAAAATTTAAATGCAATTTTAATGCTGTTAAATTGAATTTTGAAATTTGGAAAAATCCAAATTAGCAAATTGATCGGTTTTAAGGAATTTATGGAGTGTGACTTGGATTACGTGCAACCGGCGGTGCATGAATCCGATTATGCAGCTGTGGACCCGTGGGAGGAGGACCGAAAGGAAGCTATGAAGCAACTTTACTCTCAGCAGTATTTGCCAGATGAGTTAGAAAAGAACAATTCAGGGAAAAACAAAATAAAATTTGCTCCGCATGGATCGGAGATTCGTCGACGTGAACGAAGTTCATTTTTTCCTCAATTCTATAACAAAATTTATTCAAAAATTTTTCCACACACATCTAGACACTAAGAGGGAAATTCTAGCAAACACAAAAACAAAACGAAGGCATTTGAAAAACATTTAATTCGTTCGATTTATAAAGAAAGTCAGAATGATTATTGTTTGCAGTTCTGCAATGATCCCTTTCAGATTTAAGAATTTAGATGGAAAAGATTTAAATGTGTTAAGAGTAATTAGATTAACGAAAGAAAATTTATTTTGATAGAGCAGTGAAACGGTCAAAAAAGGAGAGGAATAATCTGAAAGAGATTAGAATAGAACATTTATTAGAAATTGGACAATTTCTGCAAATTTAAATTGATAGAAGTGACAGTAACGATTAAACAACACTTTAGTGCGAATGGCGACAAAGGGAGTTGATGGCGACCAGACCGGATCACATAAACGAACAGGAAATGAGGAACAAACAAGTTAGTTTACATTTTCTCCATATATCATCGACTTGTGAGCATCAAGACTAAACAAATAAATTAAGCGATCAACAATGCAGTTCATTAATTGTTTTGCAACGATCTGAGTCATGTGATCGAAGATTTGAACACAGCGGCGAATTAATTAATTGTTTTCATGTATTCTTGAATAATATTTAATTGATTTCATCTCGTCTAAAAGACAAATTTTTCTAAAAAATTTCACTATTTAATGAAGTTTCCCAAAGAATTTCAGCTTCAATATTGAATACAGAAAATTCCAACGCTAAGCAAAGAGGACAATCATTACTATCGTCACCGCTTGCGGAAATTACCACGCGTGCACCGTTCCTAACCGATGCCAAACTAGAACGAAGTAATCAACAGCAACAAGTTCCTTCATCTATCGATCAAACACCGGTGCACTCGGTGAGACAGTCTCCTGTGGCATCAGAATCATCACTCTTACAATCAGTTCATCATGCACCTCAAGTTTCTCTTTTACCTCAGTCGAGTCCACCACAATCACCAGATAAACCTGAGCAAGTCGAACGATCGGTGCTTTTTACAGCAACAGAAAGAATTTTAATCGATCAAACAGAAGATCAGGTAGTTTCTTCGAAAGGACAAGAAGTGGTTGTCCCTGCACCTCCAAAAATTTTGGTATGGATGCCACCTGGCATCACTACTTGGGTCGCACAAGAGACCTCTAACAATAATACTAAATTTCCTGACTTCAGTACAACAACTCCCAATATTTATATGCTGAATCTTATTGCGTCTGAATCTTCCGTACCACAAGACAGTAAAATAGCAACGGGATCGTCGTCAACCTCACTACCACCGTCATCACCTACAACACCAACAACGACAAAAATGCCGGAAATAGAAGTGAAAATTCCATCTGATTATCAGTCTTCCATACGAGTACCAGTAGCCAAAGCACTAATCCCGGTGAACACTTCCGAGAAAACTATAAGAAATAATAAGTTTCCCGATAAAAACTCACAATTTGTACATCCGAGATCGAATACGACACAGGCAGGATTTAAAACTTTAGAAGCTCACTCGAGTCCCTTGAATCAGAATGATGGAATATTATTAAAGAAGTTCGATCAACTTTTGTTAGTTTTTTAAATTAATGATATAAATTAATAAATAAATATTTCAAATTTCCAGAAGAAATTCATTTTTCTGTCCAAATAAAAAAATATTTACTAAATATTCATTTCTAATATTTTTTTATTTGTTATCATTTCGGACGAGATTTACTAATTATGTTTAATAATTTCAAAACAAAAAGGAAAATTATGTATAGCTTATGAAAGAAACATAAATAGAGGAGAAGATCGACAAGGAGCATCATCTTTCGATATATTACCGGAGCAGAACATCGAAGGCAGTAGCAATTGGAGGTATGCTCCACGACTAGAATCACAGCTATCAACTTCTGAACCGAAGACGTACGTCGTCGATCAGTCACGCATGACACTGCAGGATGGCGAAGTTGATTTTAATAAGGTATGAAAATGAGAGGAAAAAATAAATGAGGCTTTTATCGTTTATTGTTATTTTAAGATATCATCAAATGAGAATGTTTCAGAATCACTGTGTAAAATCATCGCATGTTTGATAGGAAGAATTTAATGATAATGCTATGAGCGTTGTTATTCACCACAGGAACCATTATAATATTAAATTCTAATTAAATAGATAAGTAAGCCGATAGTATTGATGTTGTTGCTTCATGTCCAAACTATAAAAAATTTTGGTAAAAAATCTGTAAAAGTAATAACGGAAAATTGAAATGATTTCATGCTTGATATCAGGCAAAAGATAGTGATAGAGCTGCTGCTGATAAAGCATTGGATTTACTATTGAAAGCAATTTCCTCTGATGATATCGATGAACCGAACAAGAAATTATTGCCCAATAAGGTTATTATTAAATTATTCAAATAATTTCCAAATAAAAAAATGCATGCAGCATTTGTGTTGGATATTTTAATCAAAGCGTCGATATGTTTATGGGAATTAAGGAATTATAAATTTTCAATTTATAATTTTAACAATATTCGTACTTAATTAAACCTGTTATATTATCGTCAAGGATATCTAATTCTATTTTAATGTAATAATAAGGGACGATATTTTGCAACCATATGTTAATTTCTGAAATAGTTTTTTTTTGTATAGTTCAATTTAGTTCAATGCAGTAAATTTTAATTTTATGGATAACCTTGTACAGGTTAGTTTTAATTTGGATGTAATTGAAATTCAAAATCGAATATTTAAAATAATTATTACTATAATCTTTCAGCAATTTCAAAGTTAAAACTATGAAAATTATTGATATTTACAATATTTCCAATGAAATCATCGCTATTATTATTGTAAATACTATTACTATATTGATTATATCAAACATCAATCAATTACTACAGCATCAAACCTTCACTTTGATCATTTTGACAAAAATTAAAATTTGAAATTGCAATATAGCAGTAAAACGCAATTGGTATAAGATTGCATAATACTAATCATCATGGTTTAAATCCTACATTTTTCAGAATTCATATTTTGATCAGCCAAGCAGTAAGGAAACAGAATTGGATGAAATGAGAGAAAAAGTGGAAAGTCTAGAAAAAGCTATGAAAGCCATGGAGGTAATGTGAAATTGATTCATGAAAATTATGCATAATATTGAGGAATATAGTTTTCGATCTGTTGTTTCTTGACAGAACATTGTAAATTTAAAATTAAATTTCAAAATAGAATATAAAAAATGAAAAATAAGAAAATGAAATTACAGGAAACATTAGGCGGAAATAATAAGGTTGAAGCGTATCGAAAAGCGATGAATCTAAATTTAGTACCGAGAGGACCGTCAACATCAACTTCCTTTCCGACAACAGCGCCAACAGTTATCGATCAATCGAGGATATTTTTAGTTGCAATGAATGATAATGCTAGTTGGTTTTAAATACTTTATTTTAAAATTATTGATTTTCATCTGTTATTGGGGATATTTTGTGATAAAATGAGGCATTCATCACGATCCGACAGTGGCAGCATTTGCATAACATTTCAGTGATTGATTGCACATTTGGGAAATTTCAAATTATCCAAAGGAATAATCGGAATCGAATAATGAAAACGGATATGCATTATTCACTCAGCAATTTAACGTTTGACGAATGTAACATAGGCATAAATCGGGTTCGATCAATTTGAAAATAGACTTCAAATTGCTAGCAATTAAATTAATATAACTTTTAACCAACAGTAAATTACTTCAAAACTTCCGAATCACATACTTTGTGAAGCTTTTTTTCCCCGGGATATGTGATTCGGAAATTTTTACAAGTTTCTTAAGATAGAGACAAGTTTTTAATATTTCTATTTAGAATGAATGAAGTGATGACAGTGAGATCTGTGACTTCAATTCCACAGTATAAAAACAAAGCAACATCGATGCTACAAATATCTAATTAAATATTAGAAAAATTCGAATTCTCATATTTAAACTAATAAGTAAATTTTCTTCTGCTTTTTGGAAAAAAGTTTTTTTCAACAATTAAACTTCATACCTTTCTGATTCATTTTCAACTTAAAAGAAATATTTTTTAGCATCAAATTGGTCAGAATGGACCGACTGGCAACGATGTTTTTGTGGAAAACAAATTCGAACACGAATATGTCATTATGAAACGTCATTTCTTGTAAAAGGATGCAAGGGCAAAAGTTACGAATCACGTCCGTGCAATGAACGTAATCATTGCCCGACGACAACACCGTCATCACCAACTACAATACTACCCATTTCAACAAGCATTGAATCAAAATTTAGGCGATCACCATTACATCAGCCGCTTTCTATTGCTGTTATGCAAAAAGCAAATGATATAAGAATGAAATATTTTATAGCTTAGAATGCGAGCAGTAATATTGATTAAGTTATTAGTGATAATAGCAAATTACGACGATTTCATTAAATTGATATAGCATTCCAAGTTTGAACTCATCAGAATATCATACCGTCCTAGGAGAGCTATATTAAAGCGTTGTTTTGATATGTCGGATTCGTCATACTCTAACGTCATCTTATCGGTGTCGTTGCGAACAGTTCGTCTAAGTTTATCTCATCATTATATTAGAGTAAAATTATACTACGCTTTTTTCAGGTGACGGTAAAAACCTTTTGACAAATTATTCAGGATGGAGCACAAAATTGAATTATTAAAAATACTAATGATAACTCATTCTCAAAACAACTATCAGATGAATATTAAAAGCAAATTATTTGGTTTATTTTTTATTAGTCATTTACAAGTGATAAAAATTCTTTGTTTCTGATAATTGCATTTGTAATAATTAGCAAATGAAAGAAAAATGAAATTGCTATGATTCCAAAATAAAATAAGCTTAGCCTTATTTTATTTCATTTCTATCAAGCACTTTGTTCTGCTTCAAATTAAAATTTAGAACCGAAAATAAAGAAAACATCATTTTACATTCAGGAAAATGAATAATTTTTTATCAAGCAATTTTCATTTTTTAAAGAAATATATGAATATCATAAATAATTCAATCCTTTTTTCGGTTGTTTTTTTTTGTTCTCATAAAATTTGATTTATCATAGTGCAAATGTGTGTATGCATTTAGAATTAGAATAATAGAAACAACAAAATTAAAGGATTTTGAGTTGTCAATCAATTATTAATTTCCGTCATTATGTTGCAATCCACAATAACATATATTTTATTCCATATTTCAGTAATAATGGGAAATATTTACAAAATTTTTTTATCATCTTTTCGTGTTCCATTAGTATTAGTTATTTTCTTGCCGGCGATCCGATCATACTCGTGGCACTTCTTTTCCAATTCCGAAGCAACAAGTCGAAATTCGAAATCAACCGTTGCTTTATTCAATGGATTGTCCCTGTTTGTCGATGGCGTGTCTCTAAAAGTTGACTATTAGCAGCATCTCATTTTGGGATACATTGAAAAATCCCTCGCTCCTCCGTTCTTTTCACACAAATTTGTTATAGAATGAAAATTTTATCAAATAAAATCTCATTTTCATCTGTTTCGTTTTTTGTTTAGATTTATTTTATTTAAAGTTATGTTTAAATTATGGTTAAAAACTTTCAAGGAAAGAAAGGCGGAAAAAAATTAAAGATATAAAAGATGGAACGACAACGCATTTTAGAGTGCATTAATTTATTTTGCATAAATGGGAAGGAAACGAGATACCTTCTTAAATTTTTTGTTAAGTTTTTTTCTTTTTTACAATAAAAAATTTGAGTGAATTTTGAGTTGCGAAATGATTCTGATTTTCTATTTAATTTATTAAAATCAATTATCTGCAGAAAAGGAATAAAATCTTTTAGTCATTACTGAAAAAATATAGAAATTCTCTCATTTCAGCCATTTCCCAGTGCTGTACATTGTTTGGAATAAAACTATCGTAACGAATTATTCATTTCAGAATAACGATACCATAGAAAGCGAGCTCACTTCCTTCATTCGAAACGAAAACATTAAGGATGAGCGTTAGAAAAAAGAAAAAGGATCCGATCACTGTAATCATTCATGCAGTAGAAGTTTTTCACAATACTGTTTAATGTGGCATTTTTGTAAATAAGTTGGAAAAATATTTTTAACACATGGATTTTGAAAAAAAAGGACTTTTTTTCTTCAGAAAACTTTTTTTGCTTATTTATGAAAAAAGAGAACGCTATGAAGCAGCTGTGCTACTATACCGCATGCTTGATTACTATATCTCGTCCTACATAATTGTTACCAGTAAGTCTGTAATACTTTGCACTTTATATAATTATTTCACCTTA
>UPTC01001644.1:0-13970 GCA_900537255.1 Acanthocheilonema viteae
AAATATTACTTTGAACAAACAATGAGGATTGTACCTAACAAGGCGATGAGAATTGAATAAATGCAAAATTTCAGGGTTTTTGAATGAATCACTTTTTGCAATAAAACTTTTTTTGTAGTCAGATTAAAATTTGCGATACCAAAAACCTTCGCAATTGAAATATTAATAATTTGCGCAAGTAAAACGTATTAAAAAAATACAAAACATTAAATGATTGAGTGATTTAGCCGATTCAGAATAATGAGTTCTAATATTAAATATTATATTTTTCTTCATACTAATACAATAATCGAAGTAAATTTAAGAAGTTATGGGGAAATATTTTCTGCTATCACTTTTCATCTTTCCTTAATTATGTCTACTGAGAGTTCCAAATTAACGCTTCTTTGTATATATTTTGATTAATGGGAAAAAGATTGGATAAAAGAATAAAAAGTAAGAAGTGCCAATCAAAATTTAATATTGACATCAGACAGGTAGTTTTTTTAGCGTTGCAGTTTTTTTAATGTAATACCACAAAAAAATGCGGCATTTTCATTACATTCGATATTTTATGGGTGATTAATAATGTTTCAATGATTACTTTTATCGTATATTATATAGTGTTTAATGAAGAAAATTTTCTTAAGAAAATTCTTAAGTTTCTTTCAGAATTATTCAGTACGAATTTAAAGAAAGATAAATGACGTATTCTATCAACCAATATGATATTTTGTAGGATGAATGGCTCTTAAGATTATTGGAATGCATGCTTAATCTAAAATCATTTCTTTCAATGTGCTGATTACAAACTTCAGTAAAATAGCCATAATCATAACTAAACCTTCAATCTAAATTTATATTCGTATGCTACTCTACCGGCAAAGAGAAAGTTTGAAAAAACAAAATTACACGTTTCTACTGAGATGAAATTGATTACGGCGTGATGTCTCTGTTTACAAAGTAAACTCTTTTTATGTCTGGGCATTTATAATAGCTAATATTTGGACATTTACAAAATACATTTTTACATACTATCACAAGTATTTTGTACAAATCTGTGGCTTTCAGAACTATCAGAATCACTTTGATTATTGCGTGATTGATATTGTTTAACTGACCTTAAGCAAATCATTTTGTTTCCATAACAAAAGTTGAACAATATTCGAATGGACTAAATCTTTTCAGACGTGCTATTCACGGTTCTAGAAAACCTCATTTGCTTAATACATTCTCTTTATTAAAAACGAATTATAAAATTACCAAATATTCAGTCAAAAATATGATATTTGATTCAGAATGCAAATAGCATGAAGATATAAAGGGTCACTACTAGATAAAATAAATATGCAGTAAATAGAAATAATAGCTATATAAAAATATCTAATTATGATGTATCTTTGAAGATATCGTGATTCGGAATAGCGGTAATGATCATTTATAAGAATCTAAGAAGAATGTCGCCAAAAGCAAAAAAAGCATTGAATGAATATCTTAGACTGTGAAGAATAAAAAAATGTGTGCTTTTGAACATCGTGAAATTGTTTTTGATATAGCTAATTTTCGTCTAATATCTTTGAGCTTTCAAATAGCTAATGTATTTTACTGATAGAAAAGCCATAACATTTTAGTCTTACATCTCAGGGACAACAAAAAGTACTTTTTAGAGAAATTTTTCGGAGAAGTACCATATTTCACAATTAAACATTCAAAAGCATCACACCACCGCATATTATTAATGAAGCTTATACTGCTTCCTTTAAAATTTCGTGAACTCTATAACTGCTACTAAAGCAGTTGCATCTGCTCTCCACACTCGTGCACAATTACATAACAGTTTTATACATCCACCTTAAAATGCACATTCAAAGTCAATGATCTCATGAAAATTACCTTCGTTAACTGCACTGCACCGTGCTACACTGCTCCACCACCACAACCACGGGAAATCAGTTCATCACAATACTGCAGAATATTGAACTACTCCGTAGATTACTTGCTAAAATCGGCCACAAATTAAAAATTAATGTTCAACAACAGTGTGTCCTGAAAATATTTTAATATTTGGTAGGACCTACCGATTGCAAAAAAAGTACTTGGACATCAATATCATGTCATTGGACGTCGATGGAATTAAAGCAATCAGATAAATGAATTTTGTAAAGTCGATTTATTACTCTGCACTATTACTCTGCACTTGGAAGTGCTAGTTTTATTCGATATAAGTTGAACTTTCATACTAGTTAGAAAGTATGCTGTTACCACTATTGCTGTTATTGCTGTTGCTTGCTATTCATACTGCCGTGGGCAATGAAGCATACCAAACAACATACCAAACAACAACAGGTTGCTTGAGACTACCGCTTTCAAAATTCTATATTCAATGTGCTGCAACAATAAACTGAATGTGAAAAAGAACATTTGTCAGGCACGAAAGCTTAGTACATTGTTCTAATATATTTTACTGCTGGCAATGTTGCCTTGTGGACCAGCCTATGCTACCGCTGCTCTACTGCTGTACGACTTTTCACAATGAACAACTCAAGCGCAACAAATCCCCTCTCTCAATATTACTACCTAATATTGGCAAACACACTCACTAATATACTATTATTTCTTCATCTTCTGTGCTTCACATACTTTCGGCAAACGAAAGAGTCGTTCTGTAAATTGTAAAAAGTTTTCATACCACGCATATAGCATATCATCTCACCACCTGTGTGATACTAGCCTTTCTTTTTTGATTTATACATTAACTTCAATATGTCTAACAATACTTTTAACTTCCTAAATTGTTTATTTAAAGAAACAGAATGAAAGAAGAAACTCGTAATTTGTTCAGCCCTAAAATATAGTAATAAAATTTGAGTGATGAATGGATACACTCCAATGAACACCCATAACATAGAAGTGGACAGGTGTGAAGAAGACACAGTACATCTTGTTTCCTCCATGTTTCTTTCACTCATTATCCATGTATAGATGTATGGATATTATCTGTCTATGCATATCCGTTAAGGAGTGAAAGCAGAAAGTAATTAATTAATTAATAATAATAGTAATGCTAATAGAAATACTCTTGTTCAGGAGAGACAAACAGTTGCCACTGAAACCCCTTTCAATTTACAAGAAATCTTTTTCAATTCCCTCAACATCCCGTTCCATCTGATGCCCACTATTTTATTGGGCGGAGACTTAAGGACTTTGACAACAAGTGACGTCTTCATTATATGATCATATATCGAACTACCGCCTCCGAACCCACATCGTTAAGTTTTTTCTTTTTTCCAGGAGTTTCAGTTAAAATTTTGTTGAACTGACAGGACAGATAGCAAATGCATGTATACATACATAAACAGTGAAGAGAACACCATATAAAATCCAGAATAGTGATCACTGAGACCAGAAAAGATTTCGCTGGTCGTCGTCGTGAATCGTTCATGTGGAAAGTGATCGTTCATCCACAAAAAAATCACTTACTCCGTCATTTTTGGATGTTCAGTTATGAGAACTCATGAGCACTAATACACTGAAGTATCTGTTTCTTTTGTATACTATACAGCTGACAAAAATGTAATGTTAAAATATTGGATTAAAAAGTTTTATCCAACTTCATCATTACTTTTTTCAAAATTAAGCTTTTCATTTTGGGCATAATCATTATATCAGTTGTTTGATTAAATTATGAAACAGTAATAGAATACCGTCCGTTCAAAAGCCTCGCTTAAATATAATTAAATAGTTACTGTAAGATTGATAGATTTTCTATGTATTAGAAAGATTAAAAGAAAAATTGATGCAAAATTTCCATGGTAATTCTTGTGATTATAACATAAATGGATTTCCATATATATCATAAGAGTTCAAGGAAAATAGTTCACTGGAAACAATTCAAAAAAAAGATAAAAGCAGCTTTCTTGCTAAAAATAGGTGAAGATGAATATTTCTGACATGAAAACTATTTAATCTGAAACCAAAAAATTTTAAATTAATGTTATGCATACATATATATGTTTTTTATGTCGTGTATATATTTAATATCCACATCCAATTTTTTAGCGGAATATTTATTGAATAAATATGAGTATATCAAATATTACACCTGGAAGTGATTTTGTTTCCCACGGTTATAGTATTTGATTCTAAACAGCACACAAAAAAAAATCTTACATCCATAATTTCCTGGATTTTGTAGATTGTTATATGGTTAAAGCTCGGAATGCAGAAAGGTAACCCCAACAGGATACAACAAAACAGGGTTGCTCCCTCATTCAAAAGGACGATTCATTGACGGAGTAAGACATTAATTGTCGTTTCGGATTATACTTGATCGTAGAAGCGTGTAAGCACGAACAATGCTGATGTACGCAGAAACGATCATCAGCCTTCAACAAATTGCCTTCTTCCATATATATTTTTATATCTTCCCTCAACAATACTTTAATGAGCTTCGCTTAATCAGCTTGCAAGTTTATCATCACCTAATTATCCATTCTCAATTTTTTTCGATTAACATACTTAAAAATTCAAAAATTTAAAATACAACAAAATTTTGTGAAAATTTATGAGTTAATTCAGCAAACATAAAAAGTAGAGCAATTGCTGAAATTAAAAATCAAACTACGCATTCTGTTGTCTTTGGTTAATTAAGTTGCAGCCTTTCACACAAGTTTTGTATAAAGGACTTTAGCTTGTGTAGTTTTTATTATCGGGTTATTGTCGAAAATACTTGCCATTAAGTATCTAACACAGAACTAGGAATCATCTAAAACTATGCTTTCTAATCTTCCTGAATTTTAATTAAATTTTAACTCATATGTTAATTAATACATTCACTGACACTCTCCCGGATGATATGCATTCGATTTTGAAAAGCATTGCAGCTAAATGAAAACAACTCCTTCGCCACTTCACATATTTTAATTGTAAATTTATTAGGCAATTCATAGGAATTAGTTCATTTTCGATTTAGCAATCCAACATTTCAACGATTTATGAATGTTTTTACAAGTACGACTTGTATACATAAGTCAGAGAAGCAGAGCGATACTATTGGCAGTATCTTGGAAGTACCGCAGCTGGAAAAGAAGGAAATGAAATCAATTATCTTCGGCAGTCCAGAAATGCAATGACTGCAAAGGGCCGAAGGTTACGGTAGGCGAAAATCATCTGATTTCTGTCTTTTGTCGTTCGGTGGCCAAGGAGTGACATAGAGGTTATTAATGGAACCTTGGAAGAAGGAGCTGAACGAAGGAGGGAGTACTTTAAAGGAAGTCAATTAGTGGTTGGCTGGTTAAAGCAATCCTTATTAGTGGTCGAATGTTCCGGTCTGATTTTCCTGTTCTCTGGCATTATAATCCTGTTTGTATAATTTATGCTTCAGTACACATTTCATGTTATTATGTATTGTACTGTTCATGAGCGGATTTTTCATGTTCATGCGTTTACCATTGCTCCATTATTTGCTTTGTCGGATTTATAATCAACTTGCAACCTTAGTGAAAACTGTAGAAACTACTTTCTTATTTTTATGTTAACCAAAATAAACAGCAGTGTTTTGTGTCTGGCCAAATTTCCATTCAAATAATTCCAAAATTTTGCTAAAGAATATCTAGATTTAAAAACTTGATACGGGCTTCACTTGATTGAAAAATAATATATCACAAATTAAATGATACACGTGAAGTATAGCAAAAGTGAATTTGTAGTATACATAAATCTGCTAAGTAAGTGAAAATTCCTCTCCATTTTTTGAACTTTTATTATGAACTGGAATAGACATCCATCAGTCATAAATTACATTCAGAAATATCAATACAGAAGGTCAAAATGATAAGATTTAATTTAATAACTTCTTAACAATATCTGTATTTGGTCACTGGATTGCCAAATAAGAAATTTAATTTATTAAAATTGTGGTTTGTTTTTTGCTTTGAGACTGTGATTTAAAAAAAAAAATCTGTTTTGATCGCAAAACAAAATTCGATGTTCTGCCAAAAAGAATCAGCATAAACAAATCTCTACTCAAAAATAAATTTGCTTGTTACAGTTTTCATAAACAGTTTCTTGGAATGAAATTAAAAATTTTATATTTTTTTGCTCATTACGGAAAAAGGAGAACGGAGGAAGATTAAAATCAAAATAAAAGATTGGTTAAACAACAAAATAACATGGAAAGAATGACAATCAGTTCCAATTGAATTTAGCCGGTGTTTCTCATAAATTGAAGTATATTCTAAAATATTTTATGAAACAACTGTAACTGTCAGCCTTTGATTTGTTTCCTACCGTTGCCGGTAAAATTGTGAGATCTCGATGAAGGCTTCAGCAGAAATTCACCTTTCCAATGTTGGAAAACTGGAATATATGAAAGGCTGTGGTCGGGAATGGAGCTGATGGCATGTTGGGAATAGAATTATTATTCCGACACATCTCATACACACTACAGTATCCTTGAAAAGTGTCACGATAAAAAATGAGATGCACGATGAAAAATAGACTCACAGAAAAAATTCATATTCACGCAATGGCCAATTTAATGCTTCAGTGAATCCTTTACAAACTATCTGATGCTCACGCAAAAGGGAACTGCAGTGCTGATTATTTTGAAAATCTGTCCTCCATCGATCCTTTCCCTTCCTCCTTCCAAAAACAGTTTAGACAGATGCTTCCGTCTTGTCGAACTATTGACATCGAAAAATAAAGATAGCGAAGGTAGAAAACATGAAGAGAATTTTTGCTCCTTTTTATTTACCTCTGGCGTAGGAATTCATTTTTTAAGCAAAATCTGGACAATTTTTTGTGGATTAACATTTGCTCGCAAAAGAATGCTTAAATTAGCATCGCTTCTAATTTCTAATAGATCAGCGTCAATAATAAAGCTAAATAACTTTAAGGCCTAATAAATATTATTTCGTTTTTGATTCTTCCGTTAAGATTTAACATTATAAAATGAGGCGAATTTATTGACAGATTAGTAATTTTAAAATCCATTATAGATTGACTAATATCACAATCAAAACATTGCCTGCTTCCAATATAAAGAGAAAATATCATATCATATGTAATGATTTTTGTAAGTTCAATAGTCCATTATGGAACTATCGTAACTATACAATAAAGTGTTTTATTGCGAAATTTAATGCAGATAATGCTAGAAGAAATGATGATACTGACTAAGTTGATATATCAAGAAGCTTCAAATCCTGGAAATCGAGCAACTTCAATTTTGGGATATATGCTGCACATCAAATCTTCCCACATCGGCTGCTACCAAATTTCTGAATAAATATTATTAAGCATCAGAATTTCTTTATTTGACATGAAAAACAAGAAAAGAGAGTTAGCAAAAAAAGGAAATATTTTAAGAAAGTTCTTGTGGCTTCTTTTTGTATATGCATAAACAAAAATTAAGAATTCAATTGTGAAATGTTAATGAAAAAAATAATGAAGTTACTACAATTATCAAAGTTACTCAGAACATCAGCATATTATTTCTGACATTACTAAAACTCAGTAAAATCCCTAAGGGGCAGCTATCTGTCATCAATTTCAAAATGCTACCTAATTACACTTCTTTGAAAATGATAGAATTAAATAATCTCTGAAATTGTTTATAAAAATTCTCACCTATTCCATTTCATCGGTTTTGCTCTTAGGCCCGTTAAATTTTGCACTCTCACCATATTCATCAACGTCTTGCTTGGTGTCCTGTAAATAGTTAAAACAAATTTTAAACTTAAAAAAATCAAATATAATTAAACAAGTAGATAGAAGACGTAACATAACACAAGATAGAATTGATCTTTCGGGTGTCCTCGGCATTAAACGGAAAAAATAGCGAATTGGCAATGTCACACTATGATTTTATGAGTATTTTAACCTGTTTAAAAGCTTTTAGGAATAGAATGCCTCGTATTAACCAACAAAACATGAAATTACCCTATTTTGTAATTGAGATTTTAGAGGTTTTGTAAGTTGCAATGAGTACTTTTCAATCAATTTGGTTAAATACAATAGAATTCAAGTTTCTGAGCAATATGATAATAATTATTTCACTAAACTCATTCTGTAAAACTTCTGTTATTCTCATAATGGCACCATATTTTTTTTCAAACCTTCTGGCAGTCTGCGAGATCCTTAACGTCGTTATTTGGCATGAGCAAATCTCGTACCATCTCAAATCCCAGAAGACAAATGTGCAATAAACGGCTGTTATTAAGCATCAGTTCAAAGGCCTAAAATTATAGAACAACTTCTATTGCAAGAAATTTAGTATTTTCCAATTGCCTTTCTTTTCCGGTTTTCTTTAATTTCTGAAAGTAGTTTTTCTGCTCTAAATATTTTATCATTTTCAATGATATTATTAAGGAAATAAAATTACTTGACGAGTATAAGATAGATCGCTTTCTATGATACATCGGTGAAGAAAGAGTGTTCGGTCTTCTCGCTCTTTCGCTTCCTTCAGCAAATCCTCCAGCTGTTCCAAATTAGACTTTTCCTGTTTAATCTTCTCGTTTGGTTTTTCAACATTCGAGGGTTCAGTACTGACATCCTATGAATTAATATTAGTTACGTAATTTTTGGAAACATTAATGACGTCGGTAAGCAGATATGCCAAGGATCAATTTCCAATTTGCAAAATCTAAAATTGAATATTTACAGGTCCGTGGATCAAAAATATAAAAATAGTAAGATAGATTATTTTTTGGACCTATGGAAATTTGACTCAAATTACATTATATGAAATGAGTGTCAATTATAGAAAAACAAGTAAAAACTGAATTGATTCTAAATGTAGTTTTGCACATATTGCATACAAATTATGAAATTGAAATCGGTTGTAGAAAAGTTCATACTGTTTGAAGTGAAAAATCCGTTGGTGTTCCGGTATTTTCCAATTCCATCCCACGAATATTTCTAAAAATACTCTGCATTTTTTCCCTCGGATAATCATTCTCGCATTTTATTTGCTTGGTATGGATTTCTTCACCACAGTGTTTGATCATCTCTGTCAGAGTATTCAGGCGTTTTTGAATCTCACGCTTTTTGGCGATTATCAAGGCCACGTTGTCATATTTATCGTCTTGCTGAAAGTTGATTTTGTGAGGAAAGTGCAATTAAAAACGTTGGAAGGAGTGTATTATATTAGTGCAAAATGGCAAAAAGCGCGGTTGTTCTGAGCTCTACATTGTTGTCATCAGTGAAATGAAAAATGTTCTGAATAAGTTAAACTCATACTATTTGCTTTCCGATCACTCTTCTCAGTCGAGTTTTCGTTGCTTTTTTCCTCTTAATTAACTCGGTACCATATTCGGCAAGCTTCTGACACTCGATTAATGCCTTGGACTTATAATAAACCATGCTCGCCAATTCATCCTAAATGTTTTAAATTTATTATTTTTACAAATACAACCGAGCAATCCCAATAGTGATTATTATTTTATTTTACTTAACTTTGTAAAAGTTACTTACAATCATTTTTTTGCGTTCTAATGACGGCGATTGAGCAGGAGCATGATTTTCGTCCATCGAGTTTGCCTCCTGAACAAGTGGTGATTTGTTTTTTTGTTTTTATGTCATCACTATAAGCTATTATCATCATACTTAGGATTTTAGCTACTACAAAAGTCAGTTTTTTGAAATCAGTGAAATTACAATGATCATTCAGAGTACTGATTCTCAACATAAGAAGTGGTCCAGAAATGAGTTTATTCTCCTATTCATCAAATCATCATCTAGTTAAGTGATTCTTCGAACTATCTTATTTGAATCCATTATGTAAAGGTTTTTCATGCATTCAGCTTCATACCGCACTTTGACAAAGCTTCATCTTATATAGCCTAGCCTTATGTGCACAACAGAAAATTTGATTTAACCCCTGTAATCATACTAAAGAATCAATACATTAAATCATAGTACTATTGTTCCTTTTTTTATGATTAATTGATTCTTACAAAAAGTCAAGAAGTTATGGACTTCAATCTAAAAAGCTGACATTAGTGCTGTTAGTATCTAATTTCTTGATCGCTTCTTCGTTTTTCATGTCAACCTGTAAATAAAAATTTTTTTTGTTTTACTTCATTTATTCGAAAAATATTAATATATTAAATATACAACAATTAATTGCTCAGTTAAATAGAGAGTTGTATTTTAACAATCACAAAGACATTATCCATTCTAAATTAAATCTCTGGGGGATTGATTCCCTGAAAACCACCGAACCCGAAAACCATCCCATTCCCAAAAGATAGAAACCAGATCGATGAAGTCCCGCACTCTGGATCGTTATAATTATAATCACTAATAGCAATATTTACAATATTTTAGTTTTTAAATACATTTTCTTAGTCGTCAGAAATAGTATGCAAATTGTTTTTTTAGTCCTCAGAAGCAATATGCAAATTTTCCTCCATTTATTCTTATGCAGCTTAAAATCAAAAAGATTGCAGCACAATTTTGATGTTCAAATACAGATGTTAGGGAGAACAATTATCAAATGTCTGTAAAGCTTTAAGCGAAACGAATTTCCGACAGTTTCAAAAATTAGTAGACATATGCATTAAATTATTTTGTTAGTATATATACATATGAACGTATCGCCGATATTGCCAAGTAGCTCTTTCTTATCAGACAGCTTTATGCAGCACTCTAACATTGATCCGAAATGATGGACAATTATTGAACTCCTCATTTCTACACTTCTTTACATTGAACATTAGTTGCATAAATGGAATTATCTATTTACTGCATAATATCAGACGATGTATTAATTAAAATCAAAACTAATACACGTTGATAAAAAGATAATTGTTAGCACAGTTTTATCAAAATTTCTAAAAGTCTTTCTTTCATTAATTAAATAAATTCTACATTTTGTTTATTCTTGTTAATTTATCACAGTTTTCACACTAATTGCTCGTAATTAGAATCGTGCTGAGAAATGATTTCGTTGCTAATTGTTCCAATCAGATCGGCTTCTACTTCCCTAGTCTCAGTACATACACAGCAGCCTTCAGTTTCATTCTTTTTGTCGTTCCTAATATTACATATTTAACGGTTATATTGGGATTTTTCGCTCATTTAATTTGAAGGGGAAAAAGTTGTGACGAAAATTTTTTGCTGAGAATTTCCACTGTCAGAACAAAATTGATCAGCCATTAGCGTCTTAATTAAATGTCTTCGATTCATTCAAGAAATTGTATGTCGTTATTTCTCTTCAGTTATTTTCACATACCGTTTTATTTATTGGCAAGAAGGTGCAAATAATTTTTCTGAAAAGTTGTCTTCCCTTCTTTGCGCTTCCTCATATTTATCCATTTCTTTAAGAACCAAATAACTATAAATTCAAAACTTTTGTTTGTTTTATGCAATTATTTTTCTTTAAAAACCTTACCATTATTGCACTTCTGTGTCCTTCTCGCCCATGTTTTATGATCGATGTGTGCACCGCTCATTGAACAACTGCTCATTGTCATTTAGCTACCATTAACCGTTCGCATCTTATTTCTTAACTGATTGAATTCAGAAATATCGTAAAATATTTTTTGTATCACAGTGATTTGAACGTGACAAAATGTATTCGCAGAAAATTTTTTGAATCAATTTGAAGGTTTAGCCGTAGAGACAAAAATGAAATTTTTGTTGATCTGTTCCCTTACTGTCATCTTCGATAACTTTTGGTAAATTCTTATTGTAACTGAAATCCTTGCAAATGCATCTTTCCAAATCTTAGTTTCAAAACATCGTCCGGCAAATGTTGAATTGACAGTATTGACTCATTAAGTATTATTATTTATTAAGAACATCAGAAAATTTTCAAATAAACAAGTTCACTCAATCTTCCTTTGTTTTGTATAAGATCTTTAAAAAATTTTAAAAACTGTCGGGAAAGAACTTCATATAAGTTCATCACCACACTTTTACTGTTTTTTATTTTTTATGTGATTCCGTTAGAAAATTTGTGTGCGTGAGTTGCAATTTTTAAGTGTTCAATATTTCTGATTAATAATTCCTTAACCAACTTTTCCATTCATAAATTATCTTTTTCCTTATTTTTTAACATTCACAGGCTTTATTCGAAAATATTGTTGAATTTTAACACAATGTGCTTCCGAAATGAACTTGTTAGTTTACATGGTTTTTGAAATTTTAGAGCAAGTTGAATATAGCCAGCTTCAAAACAAATGTTTGTTATTCTGTTTTGATTTATAACAAACTGAAGATTATCATAGATGAATGAAATTTAACTTTTTTTTAAATTGTCAACTATTCCTATAAACAAACTGTACGTCATAAAAAGAAAATTACGGTACAATACACGTCAGAAAGAAAAGAAACACGATGAAAATCAGCAGCTTACCCATGCATGATTTGTTTGTATTTTAATTTCAAAATATTTTTCATAGCAAAACCAACTCATTTCACTTTTCCATTATGAACTTCAAGAAATTGTAAAATTCATGTTGAGAATTCATACACCAGTAAACGTAAATATTAAATCTAAATATTAAATATAGAAGCATCTATCTCAGTAGCTTAATATGCATATGACTATTCAATCAAGATTGAGACTCGAAACTTGAAACAAAATTTCATTTATATCACTGCTGTAGAAAATTAGTAAATTAGTAGAATTATTAGAATAAATTTTTTGAGCCTCACTTTTCGTTTAATGTTTTACTTCCCCGATAAAAACCAGTTTTCACCTTATCGGTCGAATGCACCTTGCAGTTACAATTTGACAATGGCATTTATTCAGTGGCATTTATTTAAAAAAAAAATTTTATATCGTTTGAAAGTGCCTTTTTTAGAAATAGTACAACATGAAAAAGAAAAAAGGAATATCCCGTGATTCTAAATTTTTAGTTTACTGAGGAATTACTGATATAATATGAAGAATCCACCTGTCCTGACTTAGTTAATATACATTATTTTCATAATGTTCTGTCTTTTATAACTAATGCTAATTTTCTGGCACTCACTGCAAAATTTACGAAATAATATCGAATTAATTTTATGATAGAAGATATTAAGCGGGAAAATTTTACTTGATAAACTTTATTGAGTCTCTCAAGATTTATTTATCCTTACAACAACTGTTTTGCAAATATTTTTGAATATTTTATAAAAGTGAAAGTGAACTGAAATAAGGATATTGTTTTAAACATGTGATTTTTGATAACAAGGCTTTTAAACAGTTCAAAATTCAAATAATTTTGTGTAATATATGCAGATGAGAAAGAGAGAAAAAGAGATAAATCGAGGAAGCGCTTTGCATACTCAGATTGGTCACTAGCAGATCAAACGGATAGTTTCAGGTGCTGGGGAGAAAGCTAGAAATATTCCCCAAGGGAGCAGCAATGCTAAGTAAGTGAACTGACTGCTTTAATGCCATATGATATTCACTAAATTCCAGATGGCTTTCAAATTTTTAATAACATGTTTCAATATATTTGTTGCGATGATATTGAATTGTTAAACGATTCTTGCTATGACTGATTATTAAATAATGAATAAAATCACTGCGGGAAATTTCAATCTCATTAAATATATTTCCGCCTGAAAAATCTCATGAGATCAAAGACAAACGATTGTGGAATGAAAGCTGTCACAAGTGGCAGCTGTTTTGAATAGCAGCTGTCACAAATGGCAGTTGCTATTACAAGTAGTTCCGTTTCATCTATTCATCTAGTGCATGTCATTTTTTCCTGGGAAAACTCCGCTTATGTTATATTTTAGGCTCGTATTTCATTTTACTTCGCTCTCACTATGCATACTTTAAGAATATTTTCTTTCTTGCTTTGTATTGATTTTTTTTTAATTTCAAGAATTCCAGTGATTTGGTCTACAAAAATGAAATTACATGAATATATTATTTCTATGTAAGACGAAGCGAAAATTAAATAGAGCCGTAGAAAAAAGTATGAAGCGCTTATTTCACTTGAAATCTTTCAGTATTCCCGAGAATTTTTCTTTCTGTTTAAGAACGA
>UPTC01001645.1:724-12519 GCA_900537255.1 Acanthocheilonema viteae
ACACATACACATACACACATACACACACACATACACACATAGACATACACATACACACACATATATTACATATAAGCTGCCAGTGTGACAAACAGCTTATATATTTACTATAATTTGAATGGATGGATATTAGGAATAAAAAGAATTCATGTTAGTATGTCTTATCAGTTGGAATAGATTTTCAATAGTTATCATTTTTTAGCGAAATGTTATCATTTTTATATAGCAAACTCATATTTATTTTTATTGTAAAATCAATATTTAACAGAATAATTATAAATTTGATAGTTTATTTATTTGTTTTTAATGAATCTTTTATGATTACTCAATAAATATTTAAAACAAATTAAATAGAAATTTGAAAAAAAAAAGAAATAGAATGTAAAAATGTTAGCATTAATTATTGTTTGGGAAATTTATGCAAGTAAAAGAAGATTTAAAAATTTGATAATTAGATAGAAAATTTAATTTGATGATATATTAAACATTGCTACTGTAAAAATGTCGACAATACATTGTCATTTTTGAGAATTATTCATTACTTTAAAAAAAAAATAAATTTTATACTGCTATTTTATAGCAGTATAAAATTTATTTTTTTGTGTGTAGAATGAATAATGTGTAGAATGAAAATTTTGAAGTTATTTTTTCTAAATTTTTTTTTGGAATTTTTAAAAGATAAAAAAAAAAATTAAAAGGAGGAAGAAAAAAAGCGAAAGAAAGAAAGAGAAAAGGAAAATTGTTGCTACCACATGTAATGACATATCGTAACGCTTTACTGTTCACCTGTTGGACATTGGTCCATGCACAACCGTTACCTGCTCCACCTGGAATTGACGTTGGTGCATTAACTGATCAGGCACGACAATTCATTGATCGTATGTTTCTTTTTTCTTTTTTTGCTTTCATTAAAATTTTTATCAAATATTTAATTGATAGCATTTACCTGTAATTAAATTTCAGCAATTTTTTACTTTTTTTTTGTTTTCTTTTTCGACAAAAAAGGTAAATACTACGAAATAAAAAGAACTTCATCATAACCTGTAATAAATTAAATATTCCATAACAATTACTTGAATTGTTCGATTTGCATATGTTTGATTTTACAACTTCCTTGGTACCATTATATTTCTTCACTTTACATAATTGCTATTTTGAATTTAATATATATTCAAATTAATTATTTTTGCTTTCAAATAATGCTGTGAAATTTCACAAACTCTCTTAATTAAACGTTGTCAGAAATACTTTTTACACTAACGATTATAAAATACTTGAATTAATTATATCTCATAAATAAAAGGTAAATTGTTAGTGAGTGAATAATTTCTTCTGCTACTGATTTCGTTAATTTTTTTCAATTAATTGTTAACTATTCGTTAGTTATAACGTGCAAATTTTGAAATAGTATAATGTAATAATTGGAATTAATTGAAATTAATGTGGTGTAGCAGAAAAAAAGAGTAAGATGTCATTCATTATTTGTAAACAATTTCTTTATTAATTAATGATTGGTGATGAATAACATTTAAGGATAATATAACATATCGTCCAATATGTATAATATTTGCAAATATAAACAGAAAAAAGAATATAATTTTCTCATTTATATTAATTTTCAGTTAATTCGTTGGAAATTTTATTAATTTTAGTTTATGGAATCGCTGCGCAATTGATGAATTTTGGCGGCTCAATCATTAACAATGCAAAGAGTGTTTACGATTCTACCGGGTTATTTAATTTTTGTTTGTTTTTTATTTAACATTCAATTTCATCGAAATCACAAGTGTACTGGAAAGTATTAATTAACAAGTAGGATTTTAACTAATTAAATTTAGCAAGAATCTATCATATATCGATTGATCGGATTCAGAATATTAAACATAATGAATGATTAGATTGTTATTGCTAATGGAAAGTGATGTTGTGAAATTTTCTATTTATTTTTTGGAAGACTGTGTAGTGGTATAATTGAATAATTGAATAGTTTACGGAGTTTACGGATGTTTACGTGGTATAATTGAGTAGTTTACGGATTGTCTCATTTAGAAAGAGAATTTCATTCCTCATCAAAGAAAGGTAATCCGGAAAGTTTTATTCCTCTTCAACATTATCAGAGATTATCAGTGACAGAATGGATCATTTGATTGTTCTTCTGTTTGTTGATGCACAAGAATACAGTTCGAGACTGTTTGTTAATCCAGAAAGGTTAAAGTCCCGCTTTGGAATAGATAATAGGAGTGCAGATATAGTTTTTTATTGGGTAGTGTAGTTTGTTCTTTTTTTAAAGCAAATGTCGAAATTGAAATCATTGCTATTTTTCATTGTAAGTTCGAAACTTTGCTAATGTTTATATTTCGTTGATCCCTAGCTTTTGTAACTTTTTTTTTTAAAAAATGAAAACAGTTTTTATTTATTGAATATTTATTTTATAAGTAACTCTTGCTACTAATACTTTTGATTTTTTTTTCTTTTTTCATTGTCAGCTTTATCTTTTTAGTAATTTTCGTTCTGTTTTTTTTAGTGTTATCATTTCTTCTAATTTTGCTATTCAATAATTGTCGTCCGATTTCTGCTATTTGTTTATTTTCAAGAATTGACCATATCACTGGAGAATTTTTGCTGAATTCCTGAGTTATGTCATCAAAAATATGTCACGAGATTATTTTTGTTTGTTTTTTTTTAATAGTTTTTGTACTGGTACAGTGAAATATTTGATAAAGATTGATTTTCTTAAGGAGAAGTTTTCTTTTTTCCCTTCCTTGTTTTTTTTTTGAATGTTATAGATAATTATCAGAGATTATCAGTGATAAAATTTATCAGTTTAGTTGTTCTTCAATTATCGATTTTAGAGAATATAGTTTGGGATTGTTTTCGTTGAATAGTCCAGAAGGGATTTATCTAAAAGTAGATGATAGTAGTTGTAGTATAAGATCGAAAGTCTTCTACTTTTTGTCATATCAGAGACATCAGTAGAGACTGCCATTTTGAGACAGTCTCTATTGATGTCTCTGATATGACAAGAAGTAGAAGACGAGGTCAAGTCCAATGAAATGCTTGAAGAATTGGACACTATAAGGTCACTAAGGTATGAAAAATTAAAGTGAATAATACGAATATTTAAAAACAAACAAGAAATTGTTAGATAAAATTATCAGATGTTGTTTTGGGTTTTCAGTTGAAATTAAAATACAAAAATGATAAATTAATCATATCAACCATAATTTTTTAATAATTGAGTGAAATTTTTCGTAAACACAATCATTAATCATTTTATTGACTATATTTATGATAAGTAATTTTGGTAATTTAAAGATTGCTATCAAACATTTTTATGATTTTAAAGCTTTCATACTATAAGATTATTTTGATTTTCTAACAACAAGTGATTATAATCATATTCATCTAAAGGTCATATCTAACTGTCATGACTTATTTTAACTCTATCACTATAATCATCAAACGGAAAAAGTATATGTTATCATTTATTTATTTTTTCCTTCTTATAATAATATTTTTGCTTATTTGAAGATATGATGGCATTTCAAGAAATAGCATATGGTTTCCTAGTGATAGAAGAAACCCGAAAATTGGTAACACATACGGTTCATTACCATTTACTGAATATGGTGATCGAGCATACGGTAATGATTATAGTTCAATGCATCCGATAAAAAGAAGTGGAATTGAAACATTGCTGAATGTTTTTTTAGGTTTGTTACTGCAAATTGTACCAATTCCATTTAACATATCATTTAGTGATAAGTTATATATGAATGACGACTAATTCTAGTCCAGAAAAAAAATTTTTAAAAAACTTAATTAGCTAATTTTAAGTAAAAATTTTACAGTTTCATAGATACACTGTTGAAGAATTTCTTTCATCATATTGTAGGCCCATCGTTTTTTGGACAAACAACACCGCCACCACCAACAGATTTGGCGAATTTTTTTAAACCAGATTATCATCAAAGTGAAAACTATCATGCCACCGGAGGTTCAAATATCGATCGATTGATTAATTTATTAAGACGAAGTGGCGCTCAAAGGGCAACACCTAATCCCGATAGTTCACCAAATTTACTTCAGACTATTTTCGGAAGGAAACGATAATAATCTTTACAAAATGCTTATTTATAGGATAATTGACTGTTACATTTTGTCAAACAATTGCCAGTTGGAAAAGATGAAATTATCACCTATTTAAAAGTGTAAATAATTTCTTTGTTAAACTTGAAAAAATTATCACTTCATCACTAATAATTTTAAAAAATGTTTCTATTTGGATAATTCGAAGAGTAAGATAAATGCATTTTACGCTTCTTAGATAATTGCAATTAGAGTAAATTCAATTTAATCAATTCAGAGTTATCAATTCTATCAAGAATGCACATCGCATTGATCCTGAACAAATTATTAATCCATTGATAACAATTATTTTACTATTTGATGGACTATTTATTGCCTTCCAATCATTAAAGGAAAGTGCAGAATGGAAAAAAAAGTGGAAATAATTGTGAAAAAAAAGACAAAAATAAGTAAACTTAATGGGAGATTCTCAGATAGTGTCAGCAAAAACACAATAGAAATTTGATAATAATTAACGAGTATGAAAATTAAAAATGAATGATAATTTAATGATAAAAATAAGAAATGAATAAACAAATAGATGGGCGGTAAACAAATAATAAGTAATGAGAAGTGAGTAAAAATTGCATGACAAATGAGAAATAAGTAGCAATTAGATAATAATTAACAATAATAAATAAATAAATGATAAAATAACAAATGTTAACTGACGGATAATAACTAACGGGTAATGAATGAGTGATAAATGGATAATCAATAACAAGATAAGTGATATACAACAAAATAAGTGGTAGGTAACAATTAAGAAATAAGCAAATAAAAAATAAGAGACAAATAGATAATAAATGAAAAGTAAAAAATAAATGGCAAGTAGATAATAAATAACAGATATTAATATTTATTTCTATTTATTAATAAATAGATAATAAATAATGTAAAACTAACAAATATGAAGTGAGAAGTGATAAGTAGAAAGTGAAAAATGTATAATAAATCGAGAATATGTAACATATTAGGAAATAAATAACAAGCTCTAACTAATAATAAATAAACACACCAACAGATAAATAGTAAATAACAGTAAGGAATGAATGATAAATAGACAATTATAGTAAATAGTACAGTAAATAAATAAATATTAATAGTAAGTGGTAAAAAAAATAAGTATTGATAATAAGTAGTACGATAAAAAATAAATATTAATAGTATATAATACAATAGATAAATATTAGTAGTAAATAATGCAATGAATAAATAAACATTGACAATGAGTAGTGCAATAAACAAATAAATATTAATAGTGAACAGTACAACAAATAAACATTGATGGCGAGTACCACAATAAACAAATGAATTTTAATAGTATACTACTAACAGTAAATAGTACAATAGATAAATAAATAATTGACTTTTTAATGTATATTCCCATGCATATGTGTTAACATATTTTTGTAAAATAATTACCGTATTGTTTATTTACATATCAATTTGTAGCATGAAAAAATAACCGATCTACAATTCCCAAAAAAAATGTAATGCATTTTTTTTTCTCTTTTTATTCGCTTTTTTTTCAAACCCTGAATTTGGAAAAAATTTGAAATTGAAAATTTGTCTTACCGTTAACGATGAAAGGTTAAATTACGTTTCGCTTTCTTCCCAAGGCCATTAATACCATTTAAATCGTCAAAAGTAATTGTACAAAATGAATAATGTGGAAATGTGGTTGATTTACAATGAATCGTTCTTCTCTACAATAATGCGAAAAAAAAAGTGAGAAAGAAAAAGCATTAGTCAGATATAACCAAAGACAATTTGATTTTTTTTTTCTTTTCTTTCTCTTTTCATTTTTTTAAAAATTTTTTTCTCTTCAAATTTTGTTATTTAGTACTGTGGATAAGATAATTCAACTTTATCATTATGTTATCAACTAAATATCGTCTTTTCAATTATGGTCTGATAATTTAATTTCGTCATTAATTTATTTATGGTTAAAATTTCATTTTTCGAGAATTATGCATGTCAGCTTGATAAACAGCAAGATGATGTAGGGGGTATTTTATGTGATGTCATTGATGATATCAGAATACCGGTTAAATTTATTTCTACCTTCTTCTCCTTGGCTAACATCCTTTGATATTAATCAATATATATATATATATATATAAATTGCAAACGAAATCAATTATCTTTTATCATTAAGATTAGCTTCACATTCATTAGATTAGGATACTTCTTATCGTGAATTATTGATGAATGAGTTAGTTATAGCAAAAGAAAGTACTTACGTGCAATGAGTCGACTAGAAGACTGAGTGACCTTATTGTTAGCGTAGTAGACAACCAACTTGAAGAAGATTGAAATATAATAAGGAGTTGAAGGTGATAAGCAATGTTGAAATTATAATTACCATTACCGTTAGTCTTCAATCCGCTTAACAAACCCTGTTTATTCTAGCTAAACAGGTGTGGCTTACAAATAAATTAGCATATCAGTGTAAGTATATAATCTAAATTAGAGAACGGATTGACATATTGGATGTGAAAATTCTTATATTTTACATGATTATAAATGAGATAACAGATTAATCACTTGATATGAGAGAACATTAGAATTTGTAATGTGATGAATCCTTATTAAGGAATGCAAAAAAAAATAATTTTATTGTTTTAATATATAATGTTTTATATTTCCACGGTTCCCAATACTTCTTAATAGGACTAATTAAGCATTTCTCTATAGAATTTTTAATGAGGTTATTTTTACGAACAGATTTGCTATTGTACTTATATTATTGATAAAATTTTGAGAAAAATTTTTTAGTACAATTTTAATATTTTTCTTATATCTACAAAAATTTAAAAAAATTTGATTTGGCAAAAATTCAGCTAAATAATTTGCACAAAAGTTTAAAGTTGCATAAAGCAATTTAACATATTGAATGAACTCCTCTTGCGTTAAGAATTGTTTATTTCATTCGATATTAAATTTGAAAATAAAATTTCCTGGAATATAAGTGAATAGTTGGAGTTAAATTTGATCTTATCATTAAAATAATGATTTAATCCTTTCAGCTATTTAAAATTTTTAGAATTTTCCAAAATTTTAAATGTTTACAAATAAATAAATGTCGCAGCATTATGTTTGATGACATTCTGCTATTGCAAGTTTAAAACAATCATTATAAGCTATGGGAAGTAAAAAATTGTGAATATTAATGTACAAATTTGTAGTTGTTAGTGGCATTTGCATCTGTGCACGCAGAAATGCATGCAGAAGTTAGCGATGCATTTTATGAAGTGCATGCATCATAGATTTCTTGTAATTTTCAGACAAATATATTTAATTTATAGGTTATTGCATTCATGAAGCATTTCGATGAAAATAGCAATTAAAAACATATTAAATGGAAATGATGCAAACAGCTGATATGATAACAGATAAATCGATTCTGATAACGCGTTACGTGGAATAACTCGAGAATAATAAAATTCCAAATTTAAATTTAATAGATTTAGAATTTGAAATACATTTCGTGCTTCCATTACTCATCAATTTTTTCTCTTTTAATTTTTTGTGAAATTTAAATGTTTTTGGGTTGAAAATGTAGAGGTGGTAACAATGTCTCATTCTATAATTAATATATTTTTATCTTTTAAAATGAAATAATTCTTCCTTTTATTCATAAAATGCACATACATAGAATGGAAGTGAAATAAACAATGAAAATTAAATTGAATATTCATTGAACAACTTGCATAAATATGGACATTATAGGAGAAAAAAATTAATTAAGTTAACCAATTAATCAAAAATTTGGAAGCAATTTTTAAGTTAATAATTTTTTCATTTCATTTTAATTTTGAATGATTCAAAATTTCAACGGAATTTTTCAGTAACGAAATTTTTTTCCTATTTTTTATTTTTAATTTTCGTTCTTTTGCTTTTCTTGCATTAACATTGAACAATTTTTTCTCTTAATAAATATTATTGAATATAATAATGCTATTCAATCATTCAATCAATTTCATTCCGTTTCATATTATAATTAACACAAAAAATTGAGTTGCTTGTAAAAATTATGTTTTTTTTTTCTTATCGGCTAATTGAACATAATATTATTTTTGGTTATATACGAAATATCGTAATCTAATTGGAAATGTTTTTGTTTTTAATATCCGTTATCTATTTTTCCGTATATATTGATATGTATACTTTATGTATACATATATATTATATATAAAAAATATTCCGGGTAAGGAATATTTCGAAATTAATAAGAATTTTAATGTAATGGGAAGCATGTTGATTCAGTGACACGGTTATTACGGTATAGCATTGATAATCGTTATAGAAGAACATATATCTTCTACAATACCATAATCTGTATTATTCGAAATATTGTTTTTTGTAAGTTCAAATTAAATTTATCATTACAAATACATTATATATTCCATTTAATTATACATGCCAAGAAAAGTTATTTGTTTGATCTAAAATGAGCCAAACAAATTGAAGCATCAAAGAAGATGATAGAACACCAATTAGCAATAATAAAATCATTCAAATTTCAATTAATACAAATTTGTTGAGGAAAATAATTCCATAAATTTTTATATCTAATTTAAAAGAAAAAAAAAACGACGAAATTAATTTTTTTCTCAAAAAATGACTATTTTCCAATTTTTTTCTGAACCTTTTTTTCATTGTTAACATCTAACATTTAACATTTTCAAGAAGCATTATATAGCATTACAATAGTAATATATTGATATTTTATTCTAAAAATTCCAATTTTTTTAGAACCCATTCAATACTGTATTTGACAAAATGTATCATAAAATGTGGAAAATTAAAAAATTTTTATTAGAAAAAAAGTTGTTATTAGTAAGCTAATGTGAAAATTAACAAATAATAAATGTATTCGTATAACAGTAAGGCAGTGATTATTGGTTTTTTTTTTTCTCTTCTTTTTTGTGGTTTCTTTTTCTTGTTTTATTATAATGTCGGATATTTAAAAGATTATAATAGCAGTTATTGTTAGAAATGTTGCAGAAGCTTCGATGGGATTTTTTCAGTAGTTATAGCTTTAGAAGAAAAAATTAATTTATCAAAATATTACACCGATAACTCCTTTGCGAAAATGAAATTAATCGTTAAGGTAGCAATGCGAGAGACAGGTTATCTCTTTTCATTTATCGACAGAAAAGAGAGGAGTTTAGAAGAAAGGTTCCAATAGTCATATCGTATCAATTTTCTCATTTTTTTTTTCTTCTATTCTTTTTTTTTTTTTTTTGATTTGTTTTCGTTTTCGTTTTCGTCTTTTATTTTTACTTTCTTTTTTTGAAAACTTTTTTTTGATCATTGATACATTTTTATAAAAGATTTAAAATTTATCAGAAGAACAATGCGTGAAATGTAAAGATTTATGCAAAGATTATCAAATGGGTATCTTAATAGCCAGGTGCTGTTCGCGGGGGTGGACAATGATCACATGAACCAGAAGATCCACGTTCACCTTGCGGTCCAGTTGTTCCATCGATACCTGGTTTACCAGGTGCTCCATCTTTTCCTACATCTCCCTGTGGTCCTGGTAGTCCATCTTGTCCAGGATTTCCTCTTTGTCCGGGTGGTCCTTGTGATCCACGCTGACCAGGTGGTCCTGGTGGACCTGGTGGACCCGATAGTGCGGATGTTTCCACTACAGTCCCAGGCGGTCCTGGTGGTCCTTTTGGACCTGGTTGACCCGGTGCGCCACTTTGTCCCGGACTACCTGGTGGTCCTGGTGGTCCTCTATTGCCACCATCTGCATCCTTTCCTGGAGGACCAGGTGCGCCCTTTGGACCTTTTGGTCCTGGATTTCCTGCTGGACCAGCTGGTGCATCCGGACAGTCGAAACACCAATCCTGTACTGTGTTATTTAATGATTTCTCACGTTTCTAACTGCATTAATTTGGCAAAAAAATTTCGCAAAAAATCCTTACAATATGTGGCATCGTAGGTGGTGCCTGATGGGAATCCTGTCCATCTCTACCCGGTGGTCCTTGTTCACCGTCTCTACCATCATTTCCATCTGGTCCAGGCTCACCCGGTGGTCCTGGTGGTGATACGCCACAACCACAGCAACCACCACCAGGTGCTGAAGGTGCCCCTCCACCAAAACTTGTTAGAACGCTACTGCTGACTCCAGCGCCACTACGTCCCTCTCTACCACGTCCTTGTTCAATGCTCGAATAGCTATCATAACCGGCTTGCCTGCGGCTTCGTACATCACCGTTTACTTGTGATAATACCTTAAACATCATTTTGAGATCTTTCGTTGTCTTTTCAAATTCTTCACAACTCTAGCATAGTTCATTCAATTATTTTTCTTTTAAAAAAACACACAAAAAATGTACTACGAATTAACTTAAGCATTTCTTTATTTTTCAACTTTTCAATTTTTAAATCAAATATCTCACGTGTTTCACTTTCAACAAAAAAAAGTAAAACTGCTAAAACACCAGGTAATATTTGTTGTCGAAGTTTGATTTCAATTAGAGATTATATTTTGAAAGCAAATAAATTTAGAATGAAAAAGAAAAAAACATGCAATGAATGAATATGAGAGCAGTTTTGAAAAAAAATTCCAATTAAGTATATTATTTAAAAAAATCGACAAAATATGCAAAAAGAAGAATTAGAAAGAGATTAAAATGAAATAATATTAGCAAAATTAGCAAAAAAAATTGCTACTGTAATACGGTTATTAATTTCAATGAAATGAATAAACTTTTTATACGATCATTATCAATGCTAAAATATAGGATGGATAACATAGCATTCGAATAAACTGGTTTTCTCCATTATTTACAATGCTTATATTATTTTTGCAAAATTCTAAATTGCTAACTTGTTTTGTCAATTCTGTTGCTTCTTAACTGCTTTTTAAATTTTTATCAAAACAGGTAAACAAAATTTTTAATAAATTCATGACGTCGTTGATTGTTATCAGCTATTAATGATAAATGAAATGACGTGAAAAGAAAAATAATAAATTTCTTTTACATCTAATCTATCATTGTTTATCATATGATCATAAATTTGATAAGATTATAATCTCCTCCGATATGTTGCATCAAGCAATAGCAATAATTATCAAAATATTTAACATCAATTTACTTCATATTTAAGCTGATTAACGATAATTGATAGCTAATGCATTAATGGCTAATTAATTTCAAAAATGTGTTATTCACATTCGTAAATTTGATTGAATAATTCGTACTAACTGGCTGTTATATTTCTACGAAAAAGTACAATTTGTATTATCATGTATCCATAAACTTTGGCTAAATCTCCCTCATATGCTATCATTTGACAAGTGATATAATTTTGAAAATATTAAAATTAAAAAATCCTGCTTGTCTATTTTCTCAATTTATATGATGGCAATGGTGCTTGCAAGAACTAAAACGGTACTTATGCGATTGTAATGGTACTTGTAAAAGATTGCAATGGTACTTACAAGATTGCAATTCTTCTTATGCGATGTTATGTTATCATAATACAAATTGTACTTTTTCATAGAAATATAACAGCAGTTATTATGAATTATTCAATCAAAATAATTTCTATTATTTCTTTATGGATTCAAATTTTAAATTTTTTTCGATTTAATCAATCCCATTTTTTTCATTCAATTTTTCTATTAAATTATGTTCATTTTT
>UPTC01001646.1:0-13959 GCA_900537255.1 Acanthocheilonema viteae
TTGATTTTTTGTATAATAAGTTTGAAATTAATAAAATTAGTTTGAAGTAAATAGCAACATAATCACTAAATTTTTGTATCCGCAAATCAGTTTGTCTGATAAAAAACAGTAATATGACATTACTTTCAATCAAATTTGAATCAATTCTTACTAGTAATTGAATTTGACGTGTGACGCTAACAAAGAAATTTGCAAAATGATCGTTACTTTCTTGAAATTAGCATAATATGAGCTAGTAGTTAATATATTGGTCTAATTATAGCATTTTACGATATAATGTCAAGCATTAATGATATATTTGAAGGATACGATCAAACCGGAAAGGAGTAAATCAGAATTGAATCATTCCAATATCAGTTTCACGGGAGATGAACGAGCGCAATCGTCCGGCAGTGATTCTGAAGAGACAAAAAGCGAAAGGTGACATTGTAAATCACTCACTCTTTTCGGTCTGTGCTCAATTAAATTGAATTCAATTTTGTTTCTGACAAAATTTAATTATTCAAAACAGTCTTAGCATTACCGAAATTTATTTTGCTACTTTTCCACCGATTCAGTTTTGCAATGAAAAAATATTCCAAACGATTAAGCATTCCGTATATTCCGATCAACTTTCGAGAGAGATTCTTCATCCGATCAGTCACCTTTCTTTCATCAAATTTCAATTTTATTCCAACCGCATGATAAAGCAAATATTGCTTACCATCTCTTTGAAATTGTAATATTTCCACCCATTTTAGGAAAACATGAATTTAAATATTGAACAATATTGAATAAATACTTTTTGATCATATCAAACAAATCATTTTTAATTCGGTGATAATTTCGATTGCATAAATGACACCGTTCAGTTGAAATAAAATTTTGAATTAATTTGCAATTCATTCGGATACCTCACTGATTAAAGAATGGAGAAAACAAAGAGATGAAAGGCGTTTTTGTTCATTGTCGGAAAGATGAAATTTTGACTGACAACGTTAAAATGCGGTCAGCGGTGAAATCAATGAAAACCTTTGAATGACCTATGAAAACATGTTTATGCTATCATAAATTTAACTATTAATTCATCATTCTTATTCAAAATCGATTAGCAATATTACGGAAAAATGTCCTCTCCGAGATTTCCTCCCACAATTCGATGTTTCCATTTTGCGGTGACAAACTTCCCGAACGTCGTAAATCGGATTCCTCTGAAAATACGTCAAATATACATTTCGACACATCAAACGATATCATTCGGAATGATAACGCAATGAATTGATTATCGATTTACTGAATATGATTCGATCGCGAATTCGAAATTATTTTATTAATGGATAGAGAAATTTTATTACCGCTATTAAAATTGTTCTCAACCACTGCTTTTGAATTTCATTTTTTTAATTTGGAAGGATTTCTTTGAATCCCAAAAAAATCATTCAATTAATTACTTCTGTTGACATTTCAAATTCTGAAATGTATTTGTCGCATTCGCCGCCTAATGATAGAGCCACTGTAATGTAAAATCCATATATATATCCATAAGTCCGTAATCATAAATATGAGCTAAATTTAAAAACAAATTAGCTTGATGATCAAAACGTATTCAGATATGTTTTAATCATTTTGCATTCTGCATAATCTTCGGAATCTTATCAATTTTTGTATATAGACCAAAATTTTCATTTGGATAGTTAATAATTAGTTAATTTTTTGAATTTTTTTTCTTGTTCCATTAAATAACCAAACTAAATTTATTTGATTTGAATCGAAATTGTGGTAGTCTATTTTTATTTTTGAGTGATGAAATGTGCGGAGGGTGCGGAGAGTGCAGAAAGGTGGTTTTCATCTTTTCATCATTTTTACATTGTTTACAATGAACTGTAAAAAGTATTAAAATTTTGTTTACATGTTTTTTTTTTTGAAAAAAGAAACGATAGATAGCATTATTGTCATGTCATGGCAATTTATAACAGTTTCTTCATTTTATTCAGCCAAAAATTAAATTACTAATACTCAAAAATTCCATTCATATCGTTTCAACTATTTTTTACATAAAATAAATTAAGCATTTATCATAATATGAAATCATTTTATATCATTTTACAATCACTGAGTGGTTGTCACAAATATTTTTCTCTAATATGAGGTAATTATTAAAGATTGCTAGCATATTATTGTACAGTCCTAACGTCTAATTAATATACTTTTTCTGTAATTTTTAAATTTCAGTTACTGGAATTCGTTTCTGTTAACTACACGTGAATGGATTATAGTACTTTATGCTGTTATCATTGTATTTATGATCATTTCCATGATTGCTTTGACCATTTGCATTATGCGCAATTGTTGCTATGTTATTTGCACTGGTGATGATGAGGTCATGAAACAAACTAAGCAATCATTAATCTATGAGATCATCATTTTTAAATTAAAAAAACACAAATTTTTCCTCCATCAATTTTAATCTACTCCAAAGTGCAATATTTATTTTTGCTATGGCAAATGTCCCTCTATCATATTTAGGAAAACACGGCCAGCCAGGAAAAATGATTCTTTAGGCCCAGTTTCTTTTTCGTTTCCTAAATTTCTACGATTGTAAGAGAACTCAAGAACGATCACTCCAATAAATTCCTGTAAGCGCATTTCATCGCTGTTTCATCTAATTTTTATATTGAAAATTTCTTGTAGATCAGTTGTACTAATGGACGAATAAATTCTGATGGATTGATCCGAAATGCCAATAAAACTTTTACACCAAATACTACTGTATGCTTTTTTTCTCTTTATCTCACAAAATTTAAATTCATATGAAGCATAGGATTACAAACGCTTTTCAGAATGCTGAAAGAGACGTTATCATAACGGTACCACAACAAGTACCACTTACCGATCAGTTATCTCATACCAAAAGTTCAGATGTAAATCGAACTGGTGAAGCATGTCCCATACATGGCCAGAAAAAATGTATACATCCAGTTCTCATTATTTATTTTTTATCGTGCAGTTTTTAAATTTAAAGCAAAAGTGATAATTTCATCAAAATTAAAAGTCAAAGAAAAAAATTCGTGAGTAATCTTTAAATTCATCGACGATAAAGCTTTGACTTTTCTGCAATTTCACTCACACAGCCACAAAATAGCATTAAATAATTTTTAATTCTTTCAATTAAGCTAAGCGTTGACGAATAAATAAAAATAAAATGTATAATTATTTGCATAAAGACAGCTTTTCGCGATCACCAAAATGTCTAATGTTGTTGTTATTGTTATTAAATAATAGCTGTTTATTTATTTCAGATCATAATAATTTCGAGCTTCAGAAGAAAAGTTTGTTGTTAGAGGACGGACACATATGGTAATAATAAATCAACAACAGAAAATCGAATAATCAGAAACGGAAATCCGATACTGAAAAATAAGAACTTGCGAAAACTGAAATATTTGATGGAATAAATTCTTTTTCTTTGTTGTATTAGACAGGTGATTTCGTCCAATGATTCGGTTAAAATGATTCAAAATCATATCTGATCTTTTAAAACTTTTCATTTATCATACAAAAATTGAAAGAATTTTAAAACATTTCATCGTGTCTAAAAACTGCAAAGAAAAGAAATGATTAAAATATACACTCAGTATTATTATATTTAATGAAACGAACGAGTAAAATTTGTTCCATAGGACTTCGTCAAATAAAAAAATAGCTTAAGTGACATTTTACTATTATTGGCTTTCTGCATTCGAGTACGTCTATTCAATTTTTCACAAGATTTTCAGTTACGGTAAGAGTTCGTAGACATTACGTTATGCTCAATACGTTACGTTTATTTGATGAACTGTCGATAACTGAAGTAAATTGTCAAGTTGAAACAAAGTCTCCTTTCGATTTCAGTTTTTTATATGCAATTGGTGGAATTTGAAAAATTTGATTATGAAAAAAAAAAAGTGGACAATTTTGCTGCTGATTAGCAATTTCATTGAGTGATAGTTGTGTTACTCACTTTTGTCACTTTGATGAAACGGATAATTTCTCCATCATTGTTCATATGCACCGTTTTTACTAATTTGCGTATTTTAAATGATTTTGTTTATTATTAAATATTTTTAAAGTTATTTTGCTTATTATTGTCGAATATAGCAAGCCAGTGTTCAAAAATACATTCTTCAAAATATTTTAAAAATTAGTAGAAACTATTATTTAGGACTGAAAATACGTGGATGTGATGGAATGCATTATTTTTGATAAAGCAAAAAATATTGTTGAAGTGAGATTTACTTTTGGTTTTACAAATAATAACTTTCACAATACGATAAATAATTATACAGCATTCATTTTTATATATAAATTGTTCTGGTTTGTTCCGCCTTCTACTCAAAATATTTTTTTATTATAATAGAATCAAAGTTATATTTGTTTACAGATAGTCTTTCTTTTCCCCAAATTATGCATTTCCAAAATTAAAGCAAAAATGGGAAAATTACAAGTATTTTTCAAATATGATTCATTAATTCATTTTCTCTCTCTCTCTTTCTAATACAATATTTTTAATTCGCAAGCAAGTAAGAAATTACTGTTTTAGTTCATGATTTCAACTATTCTATTCGATACCCAAAAAATCTGACTGTGTTTTTTAGTTAAAAATGCATTATTGTTGCTAATTTCAGTTCATTTAATTTAACTACCATTACTAAACTTTTCTATTACCCAACTTCTCATTTTAAGCAGTAATAAGTTACTATAACTAAGTTTTGATATTGATGAAGTTACGGAAGTTTTATGAAATGATTTAGTTGTTGTTGCTGTTGTTTGGCGGGTTCGTATCTGAAATTTCAGCTATTTATATGAAGGAATGATAATGTTATAGCGTTGAATGTTCCACTTAATTGATAACCTGCTATTATTAAAGTTTTTAAAAGCAAAATAAAAATGACCGTAGGAAGAAGTAGTTGATATCGACATAAAACAAAGTACTGTCGAAATTGTGCATTACAATCAACATCAAATGTGTAATATTTCCTATATCCATCTAAAAAGAACGAAAACTTTTATTTGTTTAAATACTTTTATATTTAAATCAATCAAAAAGCAAAATGAATAAATCCTTTCAGTTTATATCTTATTCTTCTCAAAACTCTAAGAGTTAAAATCAAATACAAGAACTGGAACATTACTCATTACAAATTCCTAACATTTATCAGTCCATTTATCTGTGGCGATTAATATTCAAGAGGTATGTGAAGTTTATACTTTTTTTTTGATGAATCAAAAATGTATACGTATTATTCGGCTATGAAGAAAAAGTCGCCGACAATCAGTTTTTTTATATTGTGAATAATACGATTCATATCCATCATTTAGGAATTCAGTATAGTTGAATGGTGATTTGTCGAACCAATGGAAACTATCGTTTTTATACGTCAATCCGATCATTAATGGCATAGGAGGTAGCAATCGACGAAATGCTGAACAGATCATATAATTTCAAGAAAACTGATAGTAACAGAATAGCTAGAAGTTAATATGACAAAATTCGATATCTTCAGATTAACTGAAAAAACAGTATGCATGATATTCATCAGGATTACGAAAAATATTTGGTTTTAAATTTTGATAAATGCTACAAAATAAGTGAAAAATAAAGTATATTCTTAACTTTAATTTTTTTTTATAGAAATATAAGACAGTTGAATTTAAAAATATACATCGATGAAATACTTTAACAAATTCATATTCCTCCTTGTTGCGAAGTGAAATGCTGGAAATAGTTGGAAAGCGTGATGTTCTTCGACAATGACTTTCATCTGCAGTTGCAATTGTATCCTTCAAAATTCGTTATTAAAGTTTATCAAATTTAAAAGATTACAGCTTTATTTACAAAATGGAATTAGCAAGACAACAGGTAATCTATTTTTATCGTAGTTTAATTGGATTAAATTTCTCTATATGCTAACAAATAAGCAATTCAAATTTATGAAATCACTATATTATTTGATTTGAAAAAAAAGAAAAAAAGGCAATTAACTGATTTATCGATTACATGCATTCTGTAACAGTAATTATATGCCCCGATTTTTTTCATATAATAATTGCGTTTACAGGTTTCTCCTAAAAATAAAAAGTAAAACTATCCATTTTAAATGCTTATTTTCTATTATTCAATCAAGCTAAATTCAATTCATATGTATATTGGCATATGATTTGTTATCTAGAAATTAAAAACAAAAGCATAGCATCATGCATAAATAGCTTCCGCAAAATATAACTTTATGCATAAACAGCTTCCGTAATATCCAACATTATGCGTATGAGTAAAATTCCGCATAATCCAACAAATGACTTTTTGTTGGATGAGATCATTTTACACTAACGCATGCATGAAATAGCACGCAAATAAAGCAATATGATTTGTTTTTTATGCGTGATGTGTAAACTTCGAAAACATTCAAAAGTAAACAATCATTTCGAAAACACAAATAAGAACTAACTTTTCAAACAATGTACAGTAGAAAGTGTTACTGCGAGACAAACAATGAAGACAACCGCATGCGACATCATTAAGTAGTAAATTGATAAAGATTATTGTAAAATTTAATTGAAATAATGATTGCAAATTTTCAAAAAAAAAAAAAAAAATCACTATTTGAAATAGTGCAATGATTTGAAGAAACGATCGAAAAGATTTCAGAGGTAATTAAAAGTAATAAATGAATTGAACTTCGACCTTCAACTGTTACTAGGAATATGGTATTATCGAGAAATACGACATACTGGTATTTTTTTAAAATTATTTTTGCAGTATTATAAAATATGCTTTTATTATAACCTCTACAGTTACGATCATATTTGATTGTTTATTCTGTTAGTATTGAATGAATATTATATATTATTGTATAGTATTCGGGAATAAAAACAATAGTTATTTTTATTCAGTCGTCTAAAAGCTATCGATGAAATGGTAATAACTTAAATAGTCTCTAAATCAGGATATTAGCGATCAATTTTGGGTAAAATAATCTGAAAGCGCTATGATAATAAGATCAATCTAACACTTAGCGATAACATAAAAAAAAGAAAAAAGGGCCGGATATTTGAAATTATCCCGCTTATCAGTCAATAGAATCAGCAAACATGATAGGAAATATCAATAAATAAACAAATCTCAATTTATAAATCATCAATGATTATCTCCCTGATAAATATAAAACTTGAAATACTTGAATATGAAACAAATATTATGATGAAAGTAACTTTTGTCCGAAATTATAATTATGATATTTATTCAAGCAAAAGCTCTAATCAGAAAATGTAAATTGAGTATAAAGTTTTCAATTCTATCATTTTACGTAATTAGAAAAAATTTGTCACAAATTAATTCATCCATTGTTTCTGTTTTCACGGATGCTAATAACACCAGCAGTGAGCAATGTAAAAAATAGTGCTGCCAATAAATTAAATTTAACAAATTTTGAGTGACTTTCTGAAAAAATAGCGAATCGAATTAATATTTTATGTAAGAACGGGATTTTTTATGTAAGAACATTAATTGATTAACGAATTATTGAAGGACCGATAATTAGCTGATCAATTAATCTATCTTTCAAGATTTCCATTTTTTCCGGTAAAATAACTTCAAAATTCTTATTTTAGATTTGAAAACCGTGAAACTTTAATTTAATTAATTTGTTTGTTGAGCATCAATGCGCTTACTTAAATAATATTTGTTTTTTTAGAAAATCTTTTCTACAATTCGATTTATTTCCTGCTTTTTTTCTTTTTTAAAAATCTTTTTACTTTGAGCAACATTTAACAATTTATATTAAGCGATAATATACTTACTAATAGCACTACTTTCTGATTTTTGATCGACCAGCGTTTTAATTTCATCCAGTAATTCATTTTTAGTTATATCGGATTCTTTCCCAAGAATCTATAACGATTATTTATATAATCATTCGTGTGAATAATTTGTTTTTGCTATTTATATGGCAATCAGTCAATTCTGATAATTTCCGGAATCAATTAATTTCATATTATTATTTAAAATATAATTATTTTGTCTTTTTCTGCAATTCAATATTGATGATCATCAGTTCAACATAAATTTTAACATCGTGCATTTGATAAGTAAGCAAAAGAATTGGTTAAATAATTCCATTAATTAATATTCAAAAAAATATACGTAATTTTTACATAAAAATTTCAAGTAAAAGAAACATTTTTGCAGAACATATTGGGCTTATCAAAATTACATGTCATTTTATTTATTTAAAAAAATGTCAATAAAAATTAGGTAATTTTTGAAAAGTATATCATAAGTAATAATTTATCACCGCATGGTACTGGTATTTTTGGATCGAATAATTTTGTTTTTTTGGTACTTTTTTGTAATTTTTTGATCAATTAATCAATCAAAATTGATCTTGATTAATTAATTAGTTGATAAAAAGATAAATATAAGTATGTAGTTTACGCATTTGCGTATTTCTGAAATGACAAAATAATTCAAGGAAAAAATACTAACGTATTTGCAAAGGATATCATAAGTGATAGCTTTATCACTGCATGGTACAGGTACCATATAGTCAGGAACAGCTGTAATATAAATTTATTAAATAAAATTTAATACTTCTTAGTTCTCTTTACCTAACAATTGTGTTTATCGTGTTAATATTTATTCGCAAGTATGTTTATCATTTTTAATATTAAAGTAAATTATTACACACATTATATATTTTTGTCTATTCTTTATCCCTTTCTTTTAACTTCAATTCTAATCCACTCTTCAAAATTTTTAAATTTAACAACTAAATTAAATTAACTAAATAACTTTTCATATCTCTATATTTCGTTTTTAATTTTAAAGCAAATTATTTTATAAATGTTTTACATGAGACAATTATGATGCTAGATCTATTTTACTTAATACTGCAATTTAAATTAATTATTTGCAAAGCAAAACATTTTAACAAAAATTTACACTGGTCAAAAATACTATACAAATAACAGTTTGAATTAATTATTTGAAAATTGGATTTACATTGAAAAAGCATAAAATGATAGCAATCCTCATCAGCAGGTTGTCCGGCAATTAAGTTTTCTAGTGATGGTCGCACAATTGAAATGCCATCTTCCCATTGGTACTTATTGTTTATATAATTTAAACCAATCATAAGTCCATGATTTCTCCTTTCAAATTGACGATGAACTGAAATTTAAAAAAGAAAAATTGATAACAACAATAATGAAATAGTCATATCTATGCTTTAAACCTATTAAGTTTCAGTTTTTAACCATTATTTTGTAGTTATGATAATAGAAATAAATTTCAATGGCATTTAAATCTTTAAGTCGAAATTAATTTCTCACTGTTTCTTTTTTGCCCTTTTATGTAATTTTTTTTTAAATTATTTGATTTCTTATCTTTTTGTTTTTTATTTTTAAATATATTTCATAATCGATATTTCAGTCTAAAATTTAATAAGGCAAAGTAAATTAAACAAACTGTTGTATAAATAATTTGAATAAGTAATGAGAAGTGAATTCATTAAAATATTTCGTGCTATGATGCGTTTGATTGCATTACGAGTAAACTTCATTTTACTCTCTCGAAAAGGATGAGATAACAAAATTGAAGTTTGATGACTATCAGTGAAATCATATTGAAATTATCTTTAAATCAAATTAACAATTCGATCAATAAACAATTAACCGGACACAATTTCTTCGTGCAATAATTGTAATAAATTTTTGTTTGGTACAGCAGCTGGTGAAAGTTGATTCCATCGTTCTGTTTCATGTTCATATTCATTTGAATATTGGTGACATGAATTATTAATGTCACTTACGTTATCCATCTCAAATTCAAATTCAACAGAAAAAGAAAAGCAAATGAAATGAATTAAAATGCTAATGAAATAAAGCTTAAGAATTTAAATAAAATAACTTTTAGACACTTATATTAAACAATCGTTTTGTTTATCGAATTTCAAAAATTTATTAACTAAGTAATTCATTTATTTTTAATTGATTCAAGGCTTTAATTTCTTCTCTAATTGTCAATCAAACTTTTTTTAAAAAAAAATTGTTGCATTTTTGCAAAAGATTTCATTTTTCCGCTTCCAATGCATTATTCATTTCAGTGGAAAAATAATTATATTTGTTTTGAAATTAATTTTACCAAATAATTATTGACAATATGCACGTAACATAAATACGTGTCATCGATTTTTACCGTTATTTCATTCCTTCGACAATTTTTTTGTTTTGCTATAATTTGAAATGCTTAAAAATACTTCACTTTCATTAAAAAATTTTGTGATTAGTTAGAAACATTCTCTTTTTGAATTAAAACAAAGGACGAAATCAAAAGAACGAAATTTACATTTTTGATCAGTTTCCTGAATTCCATCATCCTGAAATGCTCTCCAATCAGTCATCATTCAATTTTATTGTCACATCAAACTATTTCATCGGTTTATCCGGAATCAAATTCATGAACCTCTTTAAATTATTTGACTTATTAATGATTAAATTAAAATAAGTATAGAATAATTTGCAGTAACATTTATCCACTACTTGAATTTGATTTCGGGCAAAACGGCGAAATAGTTTGATTTGATAGTGTATTTTTCACCTACCGGATATTTACTTTACTTTTTCTCAGATCTTCTGGTGAATATTTAGAAATCAAGTTAAATGCATAAAAAATTATGGTAAAATTTTATACTTTACTGTATGAGCATATTTGATAAAATAATTTTTTTTTATAATCCATCGAATCTTTCCGATCACATTCATACCATTTTGTTCCATAACCATCTTTCGCATTTTTATCTGAAAATGAAATTTAAATTTATCTCATCTTTTAGCAAATCTTATTCTTTTGATTTGCAAATAATATCGGTGTGAGCGCCAAAAAAAAAAAAATTATCTAATTCGCATCACAATTAGTATTGTAAAATTTTGATTCTGAAACTTCAATTCTTTATTCGTATTCCGTTATGTAAAATAAATTTGAAAAATTTTACGAAGCTAAAATATTTATTTCATATTTTATTCGCTTACCAACTATGATTGAAAAACGAAGGCAATAATTTTCCACCAAATTATCTTCATCATCCAAATTATCGATTGGATTAAATTTCAAGAAACTTAAATCATTCGGTGCAGTACCATCTCTCCAACGAAAACCATCACCGCGCCGATAAGTAACACCGATCAGAACTTCCACTGATCCATTCGAGAATGCTGGTTTTTCTTGAAATGATTACTTTTCTGTTGAATTTTTTTATTTCAATATAAAATTATCGCTCTCAATCTTTTTTGAATTTACCCCAATTTAAGTTAATCACTTTACTTATACTTATTCCGGTTTAAGGTTATGTAATTTTAAGTAATAAAAATTCACCAAAAAATACGATTAAATATATTTAATAGTCTTTCCAAGATTTAATAAGTATCATAATTTTGAATAGGATAACAATTAATTGAAATAATAACATATCATAACTTAATAAAAATTGTTTGGTAAAAAAATGAATTCATAAGTAAAATTGTTACAATATTGGTACATTATTATTTTTTTGATTGAATTATATTATTGTAAAATATTTCAAATTCAAAAATGCAATGATAAATTGTATAAATATGCAAAATGGAAAGAAATAAATGGAAATATTAGTCTTTTCTTTTTTTTTGAGTTTCAAATTAATAAAACTGAAAAATGACGAAAAATCTTCTGACGTATGAGGAAACCTTTTTTTAAACTATCAAAAATCCAATAAAACATCCATTTGTCAAGAATTTTTGTTTCATAAACAGCAGAAGAATTTGTTTTATCAATGATTGAGCATTGATCATCTGTCCATATTGGCATCTAAGATATGTTGAAATATATTTCATGCAAATAATCGAATTAGTCCATTACAATCACTTTACTCAAATCATTAATCAACTATTGATTTGAATAAATTCCAAAGAAAGATTCGATAATTTTGAGAGCACTTATCCTAATCATTTATCTTTTTTTACTTATCATTTTCATTTTTTTATAAACCATAAATGATCTGCGGGAAGTTTTGATTAATTATAAATAACAAATAGACAACAAAGTGTTCCATGCTATACCTGTGATAATTCTATTACTGTATAACAAAGCTTATAGTAATTATTGTATAAGGTGAAGTTACCTTCGCATGGATTATCTGAAATCCGAAGTTGACGAATGATTTATTAACAAACAAACATCATTTTTGAATTTTAATTTGACTAAACTATTTTGTTTATTATTTCTATTTTTTATACCCGGTAGTATCAATTATTTTTATGAAATATTTCTCCACTCGCAAATCAGTATAATATTAATTAAGTAAGTAAACAAATACAACTATGCCTATAATATCCACTAGCTATATTAAGTGAATGTTGAAAATCCAGAAAATATTTTGGATAATTTAAAAATAAATTAGTTATATTTCATGCTAAATAAAAAAAAAAAACATTAAAAAAATTCTAACGCTTAAGATCAATTAATTTCCATATTTCTTGACTGATTCCTTTATGTGTTACCATGCAGAATGCGCAAATAATTGCAATAAACAATATCATTTCCAATATTAGCACAATGATTTATATAAAATTAGCAATGAAACGTTTCCTCAAGCTTATCCTACTTTTATGCGTGCAAAATTATTTTAATGTCATAAAAAATGTAAAAGACAAGAATTGTTTATTTTGAAATTTTTGAAAAAATTAAATATATGCAAAAAGTTTTTTTCCACATAAATTTGCTTAAATTCATCAGTTAAATCTCACTTTAATTCATTTAATTTTTTTCCAAAATTTTTAATACAAGCATATTCAAAAATTTAAATTTAATCGTACAACGGAATCTATTATAATTCGCATATCACTAATAAATATTTAGGTATTCTATTCCTTGTGAATATCATTTTTATCAGTTAATTTCTGCAAAGGTCTGTTTCAGTAAATTTCCTGTTCATATTTATCAAATTAATTAAATTATTTTTTCATTTTCATTCTTTTACATACATTTTTTGATTTGTTAATTGATTAAATGATATGCTAATAAAGTCATCTTCCAAAGGTAATGTTCTTTCAGGAACTATTTTTCAACAAATCTAATTAATTGCTTGATTACTTTCAGTATTTTTATTCTTTCACTTAAACGTTCTGGTTTGTTAAATGATTAAATCACTCTATCATTTAAATTATGATAAACTACTTAGCTTCCTCTGTTCAGCGATACTTATCTATCTTTTATCATATCTTTCAATCTGCCTTTTTTATCTTCCGCCCAAATATCACTGATCAAATTTTCTACTTCATTAATATATTAGCATTAGCATATGTAATATTATGCTTTGATACTGTTATCGAATTTATTTCATTCTTTAATTTTCTGTTAAAATTTAATAAAGAATTGATGAAAGTAAGTATAAAAGGTGAAAATTGATGACAATAAATGATTGAAAATGTGTCATTTATTTTGATATTTTATCAATATCATTCAATGAAATCATTTCACCACACAATATGTATTTCTTTAAATTTTATTAAAATAAGGTAAGCAATGCGCTGATCGTTGTCAGTATTTTATCAATAATCAATAATAGATTGATTAGATTTCCTGAAAGAAATAAATTATTCAACTGTGATTTTTTTAGTAATTCTGTTTATGCGTATATAAATTGATAATTTATTTCTTTAATAATTCCATTCACGTCATTCAATAATTCTATTTTTACATTTATGAATAAAATTAGTTCCTTTTTTACAATGCAAAATACATCCTCCAGAAACAATGTCCATTTAGGAATTATTTTTTAATGAAGTTAATTAATTATTTGATTACTTTTAACATTTTTGTCCTTTCACTTATATTGTTTAATTTACTTATATTTCTTAGACAAATACTCTTATTAATGTGGAATAATTAAACTAATCCATTATCATAAATGT
>UPTC01001647.1:0-13957 GCA_900537255.1 Acanthocheilonema viteae
CATTTTTTTTTTTGGAATACCGTAAATCAGAAATACAGTAACCATATATTGAATATTAATGGAATCGAATAATATCATATGGATAGCTGTAATTCTAGGAATAGAACTGATTAGTTCAAGTTCTTAATTACAATTACTTTTTTGATAGTAATTTGCAGTAAAAAATATAAGAACTAAGAAAAGTGTCATTTTTTTTCTGGAATATCGTGTCGAATCTTAATGAATTGCCTTCAATTAATGATACGAAATCTACTGAAATCTATTGTAGGCGAGAAATTTGAGGAAATCCTAATAAGCATATATCGAACATTCTGGATCGTAATGTTTTATGGTATGTTACAAATAACATGAATAACATGAGCTTTTTTTTTTGTAACACTCATGTCATGTTCCTTGTTTATCGGATTGAAATATGAAGATAAATATGTGACTGCCCGCGGGCAATATCGACAGGTAAGTCTGGACCCAAATTTAGCCAGACAGAACCTGCTGATATTGGCCTTGGACAATCAAAGTCTGAAAAAAAAAGGAAACAGAAGCTTTCAAAAATGAGAATTGAATTGTCATGGCTACTAATTTTTTAATGCATGTAATGCTTACATAGTTCATTGATACTGCTCTCTTATAATTAATATTGAAAAGCGATGAATAATTTTAAATGGACAATAACAACTCATTTAGCGCTTCCAAGTTGCGTTGGTTCATGAATTTCATTCAAATTCTTTTGCTGATTTCAAAAAAAAAAAAGGATTTAAAAAAAAAGCAGAAAAAAAAGAAATGGATCATTGCTGCTGTTTGATCATGATGGATCTTCTTGTTCAGAAGAAAATTGAAATGTTTCCTATCTTCATTTTGATAATACACATCGCTATTTTCTTTTTTTCCTTTATGAAGCAAATTTTTTGATGAAATAAAAAATTTCACACTTATAAAGTATGATGAATTTCAAAATTATCTAAGTGAAATTAGTAATGATATACAATTCATGCCCTTCTCTTTCCAGAATATTAAAATTTCAAAAAAGCAATCGAAAACTTTGCAGTCTGATCTGTAACATTTCCTGCATTGTAAAAAATATTTCATTTTTGAACAAATATTTCATTATTTCTTTAAAAGAAAACATGATCATTACCTGTAAATGAAAAGGTGCTGTACTGTACCGTATATAAAAATCACTGGGCGCCAGTTTGTTAATTGATATCATTATTATCCGCAAAATTCAAATAGTTTTCGTGGTTAATCTTAATTGCGGATTGTGTTCAATTCCATAATTGATGTTTTTACTTAGGGATTTTGTAGTCAGTAAAAGACTGACATCATAATCTGGAAAACATCCAGCAATTGTGGAAATCGTGTAAATTTGAATTTAATATCTGCTATTTTAGGATTTGAATTAATTTAAGGTAAGCTTTTTGAGTTTTAGGATGAAAAAGAAATGAGATTCAAGCTATACATTGATAAGCCTATAATTCTTCGCACTAATTTCAATAGAATTTAGCTTGAGTACAATAGCATTCATTTAGCTATTGTAATGATATCCTAACAGATTTTGCAACATCCACTCATCAATAAATATTAGCTTTAATCTCAACTATCGCTATCTGTATTTTACTAGTGGAGGCCAATTTCTAATTTATCATTTAACAAGATTTTCGAAATTTACTGTACGATAGAATTGTCCGTAAAGTTATTAAAACGCTGAAATTGGTAGAAAATTTCTGACAAAAATATGATGAAAACTAGCAGTTCGTTTGATCATCAAGAACTGTATTATTCGAAATGATGATGCCGTGATTGGTCCTATCCTTTATCTTCATTTCGTTGTAGTTTTTTTTTTTTCTATCTCCCTTCCTATCTCTCTTTGCGATGTTTTAAAACACCAATGAAATGAATCACGGAGCTTTTTTTTTCATTTTAAGAGAAAAATATCAAAGAAAAAAATGAGGGTAAAGCATGTATGGTTGCTGTTAGCTTTATGCCTATCAGATGGTTCAATCTCATACTAAGCAAAATTATCTTGACATTCCACGATTCGTTCTCATTCCTTTCTCTTTCTCTCATACATGTATTCTAGTTTAATTTTACAACAATTTTATACATACAAATGAATGCTAACAACAAAGAGAAATAAAAGCAATGTTACTTATCTTAAATGAAATATATAAATGAGGTAAAGTATATATTATCTAGGAGTTCATTTATGTTATAATACTATTTAAATTTAAAAAGATAAGTCTAAACATACTTATCTCTTAAATTGCTTTCATAATTTTTTCTTTTTAATTTGAAATGATTTATAGATGCAATACATCTACAAAATTGTCTGATTTCCTAACTTTTCTGCTTCGATTTTCTTGATAATAATAAAAGTACAAAAAATGAAAGACTATTTGATGAAATCATCATTCTTCGATAATATTAGAAGACTAGTGTATTGCGGTAAACTGCAGTTTTTTTGAAAGTAAATTGAATTGCATGAAGTTTGTTTATATTTCCATCCTTAACAAATTCTTATCGTACAAATTTAGAATCGACTTGGCAATGACTTCATGCGTATTCTGCATATATCCACCACTAAGTAGCATTACAACTGGAATATGCCTGTTACGAGCCATTTTGAAAACAATTTCATCACGCTTTCGAATTCCCTAAAATTACTCTAACAAGAAATGATTCTGATCCTGGAAATCCACTGCCATCATAGAAAAAAAATACTTTGGCCTAAACTTTAGCAATACTTTCAATTTCCAAATTGCTCCTATTTAATACAACGAATATTTCAAAACTTTGAGACAAATACAACCTTTGAGGATATCGACAATAACCCAAGTGGATCACCTCGAAGACAGTCAGTTCCCGCATTGTATAGGATTATATCAGGTCGAAATTCGCTCAAACCATCTTCAAGATTACTCGAAAGCAAGGAAAGATATTCTCCATCTTGAATACCAATACGAAGATGAACTGATCTTCTTATAGCATCTAAAGAATAAGCATAAGTTTGAAACTATTAAAAAATGTGACAAGTATATAAAAAAAAGACAAGTATATAAATATAAAAAGAAATTAACAACTGTTGTCCAACATTCTTGATTTAAAGACAACAATCAATAAAAGTTGACATTTAACCTTCACATAATATACTTTCCCACAAAGACCTCTTCTATGTCAATGTCCAGTAAAAAATCTACTCCCATACATTAAATCTCAAGACTGTATCTCTGATTCCACGAATATATTACTTTTTAATTTTATAGCAAAATGAGAAGAACAAAGATTTTACGTCTTGCTCTCATATCTTGTGGATAAATGCAACTATTGAACATATCCAGTATATACACTCGGCTGTCTCCGCAAAAATCATTTTCATGACCATTACCCTGAAAGAACCATTTGATCAGTAAGGAAAAGATAGAACTGGAGTTCAGTAGAAATTAAAAATACATTAAATCGAACAGTATATAAGATAGAGTGCAAAAAAATAGTAATGGTAAGATATAAAGATGCAGTTAAAGCACATATGAAATAACCTGATGAGCATCTAAATCAACAATCATTGCTTTTGAAATCAACTGATTGATGAATAAGAATGTTAGTGCCAAAGTGATATCAGCATAAATACAAAACCCGCCACCTCTTGAACGGCTTGCATGATGGAAACCACCACCAATATTTATAGCCCAACCGGATGTTAGTGCAAGCTTGGCTGCTAATATTGTGCCGCCTTCAATGATAAGTAAAATGTACATTTGTTCATTTATGCCATTTCAAAGAGTGCAGCATTAAAACAATGTGTATTTTTTAATAAATACGCACCAATGTATTAATGCATTTCGTGCATAATCTGTATAAACGTGCACTGAAACGAATCAACATATTATTATGCGCTTATCAAACTTACCGGTATGATATCGGAATGGCTTCAGGAGGACTTTGTCGATAATACATAGGGGTATCAGTGCAACGGGTGTAACTTCAACCATCTTCGCAACATAACATGGACAATGTAATGATGAGAGATAGGTTGATGAATGCACAACACGCAGATCGTCCATGTTTGCTTCCGATGGTCTTATGATTTGCCTTTCTTCAAACATTCCTGATTCTGAAATGAAAGGAGAAAAAAAAACGACAAAGTTTATTCACCCCAGAAAACACAAATCAAAGCAATGGAAATTATTTTAAAACATTAATCATTTAGTGTTTAACTGTTTTTAAGATAAAACAAAAAATTTCAACTTGGATTTTGGATTTTTTCCTAAACTTAAGGGGCTAGAAACTTACGTAACAGTGTCTCATAAACACGTCCCCATTTATGTGAATCAAATGGATGGCATCGTTCGATTCCACAAAATGATATATTATAAATTGGATGATATACAATTGGCAATTGATCTCCTTCAATTTCTCTGTACAATTTTGATGCTTTCACAGCGGCTAATTGTCTGCTTAAAGAGGAAAAACTAAGTAATCAATCAACCGTTCTAAGTTTAGATTTAAAAAAAAATACACTTTTTATACTCTTCAATTATTGCTAGTATCATCAACCATGCAATCAATCAATAAAATACGTTCAAGTAACGATAGAACTACATATCAGACGATGATTATGTAATTACCTATTTAAAAAAAGAATCACCAATGATCAATTCATAATGATACGAAATGAAATTAGTTGATCATCTTCTATCATTAAACAAACCTGTTTGCCAGTGGTTTTTCGATGAAAATTCGATCGCTATTATCAATAAATCTTTCTTCAGCCATATTAGATCAATATATTAATTAAATCAGTATATCAATGACTGCAAATTAAACCGGAATTCAAGTAATACGAAAAGAAGACACATTTGAGCTCCAGACTTCAAATACATTTGAAAATCAGAATTATTCCTGGAAAAATGTGACCTCCTTTTTTTTAAAGTCCTTTCATTTTCTAAATAATAAAAGGTGGATGAACTCTTATTTACTGCTTATTTATCAAAATTACAATGATGAAAATTATAATTTCATCAAAATTAGCCAAAAAGAATGAATTGAACATCCAATATTTCTTCACCATTAATTTCAGCAACCGAAAACACTCCTATAAAGTAATAACAATGAAATATAACAAGCAAAATGCTGCAAACAGAATAAGTTAAATCGCGAAGCATTGCGAAAATAGCAAAGAGAGGGTGAAGTAAAAAAATATTAGCAAATAAAAAGTGGAAGAAATAGCATGCAAATTTCCGATACACCAAAGATTGATGAGATTTTGGAAAAATATTGATGCAAAGATTGAGAAAAGCATGTAATATTAGAAAATAATATTACATTTTATTACATTTTTTTTTTATTACATTTTTTTTGTTACATTTTTTTTAGTAAATTTTTTTTATTACATTTTTTTTTTCTCATAGAGAAAGAGATAGCATGAGAGCATTAACTGATAAACAACAGAAAATAATGGAGGTGCTGATTTGCTAACAAACAACCAATAGGGAAAGATTTAAGTAGCTAATTGATAAACAGATTAGATCAACTTGTGAGGCCTTCCGCTTTTCTCGACAAATTGCTTTGTAGTTAGGAGATGATGAGCTGGAAGGAGGTGTGATAGTTTTTACTCCTAAACAAATCTTATTTTTAGTTCTTTAATCAAATTCAACGAACATTTCCAGATGCTGATCAGGTATCGATTAAACTGAAAGTTTGCATCATTCAAATTTAATCATTTTCCAAAGATAAATGTATTTACATATGGATATTTCGAATAATTCTGTCTTCATCTTCATTTAAATTTCAGATTTTTTTCATGCATAAAAATGATAATTTAAGGTCGACTGGTTATACTGTTTTCTAACATGATCAGGTTCCAATCATTACAAAAGTTTGAGATTTGGGATATGCACATTTTGGTAAATTACTAAAATGGCAATAATCTGAGCGCTAAAAATGGGACAGTAAAATTCACTTTATCTCATCTTTCCCGTTTTAATTCTCTTCTCTTTCTACTTATCGATTTTGTGATCTGTTCCATAATGCGCGATTTCATAATTTTTTTGTTAGCCAAAAATGAAGTCCAACAATATTTTTTTTTTTTAGTTTATTCACTAGTAAAATTTTCCTTCTATTGATTCCTATATTTTCAGCTAATTAGTTGATTTTATATATAGATTTTATGCTTTTCATTTTTTGAATAACATATATTTCTCATTTAATTACAATTTTTTATCAGATTTAATTCCAATTTTGTTATTTTTACCATAAGTTATTTTCACCGTCTTATTTATTCCTGCGGTTAATACTCAGCTCAGAGGTGTCCATTTCGTCTTGTTGTCCGTACGTGTATTGGACACTCTCACTGTCTGTCTGATGTAGGAAATGGAAAACATCACTGAAATTAGCCATTGGTTATAGTTTAGTCACTCTTATGATGCCGCTGTTGTTATTGTTGTTGCATTTTCAGCTTCCTACGCAATCGATGATTCTTCGTCTCTTTAATTTCACACATTTATCATCGAATAATGTGCGTTAGTGATATGTATTTCTCACAATATTTAGTTACAAAATATTAAATTCCTTTTAATATCCGTTTAGAAGCTGTCTGAAAGCTGAAGGCGTTAAAAATTGGTCGCGGATTGCTCTAAGGTATGGTAGGTATCGGTGAGAAGCAACATGCTGTCAGTGGCTTTTTTCGTCGTAAAGAGTTTGGAAAAAATGTGCACAATTCATGGGAATTCCCATTTCTTGATCTTCCCAATAGAAATATCTATCAGAAGGACGTGAAAGGTCATTATGGTTGTGTAAATGCTATTGAAGCATCAACAGATGAAAATTTCTTAGCTAGTGGTAGGTTGACTGTTTTTGGTTTCCATTTTATTATTGCTTGTAAAAAAGATAAAAAGAAATTAAAGAAACAAAAGGTGCGGTTATCATTATGAGCTTTCATGTAATTCATATTGCTGTAAGTTAATTCCCGTTGAATGATATGAGCTATCTTTTTACGGTGTTTTTCATCTTACATTATTTATTGCTATGTAGTAAAATAGTTTCAGATAATAAAGATTTTTTTTTTTAAAGATCGTAATTCTTTTTAAGTTTCTTATTAACATCTTATTTATATTGTTATGGAAAAATTAGTTCCACATTAGGGAGAATGGTAATTTCTAATTAAAAGTTTTAAAATAAATATTGTTATAGGTGGCGATGATCGACGTGTGTTGATGTGGAAACTTAACGATGTGCAAGTAATGGAAAATCCGAAGCCTATAACTGTTATGAGACAAATGCATTATTCTAACATATTTTCGGTTGGATTTTCCAACAAGTTTGTTTTTGGATTACACTTTTTTTTAAGAGTTTAAAGATTTTTTTCCGATCCCTGACTTGTTTAGGTATTACTGCACGCCATGCTAAAGTAGTTTAATACTAAACTATATGTGACGTGAATGTTATTCACGGCATTTTTCAGATGTGAAAGACTTTATTCAGCTGGGAATGATTCGTTTTTGTTCGTTCATGATATTGCAACTACCAGTGTGTTGCATCGTTTTAAAGCTGACGAGCCTATTTATAATGTGGCTATAAATGTAAGATCATATAATTAAGATGAGCTAAACTTGCTCAGATATGCTTGACATGTCAAAAGAATGAAAAGACTTCATATTGTGTATTAGATATGATAGTTCAAAAATTGAATCACTAGAACCAGTAGATTTTCACCACACATATTTTGAGTCTCAATTGCACTGTTTTGCACATTCTAGTAATGATAAATCGGCTAATCAATTGATTTAGTCTACAACATAAATATCCCATAAATATGGGATGATTGTCAAAACCAATCTCTCAGACATCACAGTATGCTCCGACTCTTATAGCATGTTTTTTTCTAGCCCAAGGATGATGCAGTGATAATGTCTGCCTCAGAAGATGGAAAAGTTCGTTTATATGATTTGCGAGGGAGTGAAGAAACTCTTGCCGTTGAAAGTTCAGGTATATTTTGTTGTCAGTTTTTTGGAGGTTATATTTAACAGAATTGAATTGAATTAGTTTTTAATAATAAATCAGACATTCAGGAACGATGTATTGTGCTCAGTTCAATCCCCGACAGGTGCACATTATATCGGTCTGTAATGGGCGTGATGGCTTATCACTGCATGACATCCGTAAACTTGAGAGGTTAGAGATTTCATGGTTCTTTCAGTTTGAAGCTACTCTTTAATTTTGTGAAATGGTATTTTTAAATAAAAAATTATAAAATAATGGATTACAACGGCTTACTAGAAAGTTGATGAAAGGAATTTTTTAGTGATACAGACATGCTTTAGATACTCTTAATAAAAGGAAGATACAAATATTTTTTGAAGAATAAATCATCCTAAAATCCTTTACGGTTTGTCAATTGTTTGAAAAGGAATTTTACCGAAGCCAAATGCACTGTAATATTTATTTACCTAAAAGTAGTAAAATGTTTAAAAATTTTTGAAAATTTCAGCCCTTGTTTCCAGTTTGATCAGTTAACTAGAGCACGAGTTAATTTAAATATTAGTTCTGTTATGTATGGTCAGTGGAGTGACGATGGGGAAGCTATTTTTGCCACGCGTAGTCGTACCTCACCTATATTATATGACGTATGTTTTATTAAAATATCATTGTTTACACTAAAATTTTTTGTGATTATGTTGAATTGTAGAATAATAAATTGGAACTTAGCTAATTTGGTCAAGGTAAATATTTAGTTAATCACTATTTAATCTAGAATAAGTCAAATAGAGCTACAGCAATGGGAATACTATTAGCTGGATTTCTTTAAATGCTTCATGCATATTCTTATAATTTATGTAATCAAACCAAAATGTGACACTAGAAATAAAATCAAAATTAGAAAGATATCTTTTAAATTCAAGGTCAGTGTTAATTATTGTTGGATAACAATCTTAGTCCTTTTCAAGTAAATGTGGTTGGACAATGAGGTGTTTTTATTCTTAAATATGATTTCTATTTCAGTTAGCTTTGATCTGCAGTCTACATAATTTTCGTTAAACATATTTAAGTTGAATGGTGGTGGCAGTGTGGAATTCAACGACTCTAATTATCTAAATTCCTGTACAGTTAAATCGTGTTCATTTATAAGTCGTGATCTTGTAATGACTGGCTCCGACGACTGGAATATATATATCTGGAAAGTGCCTGAAGACCGAGAAACCGTTGGTAAAAGTGTTTTTCTTCTGAAAGTATTTAATGTGGCACAATATTATATGGACAATGATTTGGTATAAAAGAAATTTAGTTTTTTCTGAAAACATAGTATACACATTATTACGTGATTGCTTATTTGAACTGATTCATGCATCCTATAATTTTTTTTAGGACAGACTGTGGATAAGGCATATCGGATTTTAGAAGGTCATCGGTCAATTGTTAATCATGCCCGCTACAGTTCTTTGAACAGGCTTTTGTTTTCATCAGGAGTTGAAAAGATTATCAAGGTAATCACTGAAATATTTCTCTTCCAAGTTTTTCTCAATAATTCCTTTTTTTTTCAACAATTTTCCTCAACAACCTCTTTTTTCTTAACAATTTCTCAATTATTATACAATTTATTCCTCCGTTATAATTTGGTAACAATTTGATATCACATATTTCGCTGATATGTGCAGTCGCGTTAATGTCTGAGAAAAAAGCTATGCTGTATGATCAGATAGTTGCAATATTACAAACTGTAGTTTCTTGAATTCGACATGATGTTTAGTTTTATTCAGTTGTGGAGCGCATGGGATGGAAATGGCTTCTATTTGGAACCCAAAAGACGAAGCATAATACCAAGCACAGATTATTCTGATCCAGGAAATGGTGATAGTGTAGATGAAGATATTAACATGCTTTCATTTTTCGATCTCCTTACTACTGTTCGTGAAAAGTTTTTTTACTACATCTGATACAAATTAAAAAGAAATTCAGATTTTTGCTTGAATTTTACTTTAGAGTTGATTATTCACTCAAAAGGTGACTATAATTCTCGGCTTCATTAATAAATTAGAGGTTATAGTATGGAGAGTAAAGATGAAGTTTTTGATCTATTTTTTTGAGTTGAATAAATGTTTCACGATTATTTCAGTTTATGTGAAAATTATTTTAAAATATGAATCATAAATTACACTTCTAGAGCGGCATTGATGAAGAAGGTCCAGAGGATGATGGTTTTCATGACTTGTCGGAAAATGATGCTAACAATGATCGAATGATATTAGCGGCGAGATTGATACAAAACTCTCAAGTAAGTTTTGCACTTTTCTGTGCTGTTTATCTCATCTATGTCGACAAGTTAAAAAATGATTCAGAAAAGCCATACAGTCTTGGTATTGTAAAAGAACATACTTAAACCTTTCGGCGCGGTATGAATGTTTTTTAGACATAACATCGAATCTTTCTTTCCTTTTTCTTTGAATTTATGTAGGAAAATTCCAAAAGAGTTCTACGTTTAAAATTTAGTAAAATACCTTTAAAATTGCCATTTTTTTATTTAAGGATTACGGTGATGATGAGGATGGAAGTGATCAGGAAGATTTAAATGATGATGCGGGATTACAACACATGGAAGACAGATTAATTCTAGCGCGCTTTAGGAGAAGAGCTGAGGTCAGCTTCTGTCATATGTTTATTTAATTAGTATGCAAGCTTAATATTTAATTTGCTCTATAAGAATTCCAAATTATTTTCTTTTGAGGGCGATAAAGCGAAAATATTTTCATTTAATCTAGATTCTTCAATGTTTGCAAATTGAAAAAAGAGAGAAGGATATGAAATTGATAGGCTCGAAACTTTTTTCTTCTTCAGTCTGACATGTTATTAAGTTACTCATGAAAGGAAAATAGGAAATTTTTTATCGGAAGATGGATTCATTCAGGAACATTTAAGAACTTGTATATACAGAGAATTATATATATATATATATATATATAAAAGTTCTTGAATGTTTACGCCACTCTACCTGTTCAGTTTGACTATCTTATATGATAAAGCCAACATTCGAACTTATTTACATACGATTAACTTAAGCCTCAGTTTCAGGGAATGGTATATGTAGTATCATCACCAGAAATGTCAGAACCGGAATTATTGCCGGAAGATGATTCATCCGGAAATGACACTTCTCAGCAGTTTACTAATAGTAGGTTTAAATTTAGCCTTTTTTTGCTTTTGAGGATTGGTTAGAGGGGGAGAAGTTTAAGTGATTGATACTCATATAAATTGCGAGTGTTTTTAATCTTAATATTTTTATCTCTTTTTGGAATTCAAGGTATATGTATTACTGTTCTCTCTTCTATTTCCTCTCAAAATTATACCAAATATAGCGATCCTGGGTTGGCAGCAATTTGCCGAAGCTGGATATAACTATTTTCTGGACAATTTAGGTAAGCCTAAAAGTCGGTGTTACTTGATATTCGCCTAGAATTAAGGCCGTCTTTGTTAGAGATTGCTTTGTCGCAAGAAGATACACTGACTGGTATTTATTTATTATTTCCGGTTTAAAATCGTTTTGTTTTTTTCAGCCGATGCATGATAGGAACTGTGTCGATACACAGTAGGAATCAATGTTTCCTGAAACGTGTTGTCCCATCTTTAGGTTCTTTAATTATTTTCCAAGTTAATATTTTAAATTGCACTTTGTTTCATTGTTTCATAGCCATTCTACTTCTTTCTTGTAGATTACAGCCTCTAAATCCTTAAATTAAACATAAAATTGCTTTTCATTATTAAATTCATGAATTGCACTTTTTCAATAAATCAGCGCTCACGTAGGAAAAAAACACGCAGAAAAAAATGCATAAAACAAGCTTTGTTTAAAGATAAGTGGGACTATCAAAGATCTGCTTAATTAAAATTGAAATTTGAAAAATAATGCTACTAAGATTTTCTCATTCCAAAAAATTTTTTTTTTGGAATGAGAAAATGTGTCCACGAGCTTTACAAATTCTTATTCTGTCAAAAAGCTCTCTGCAAACGATATAGAACATTTCGATATAAAAAGCATTGCGGTGACTTAATTTACAAAATCCATAACTTTTACGTTTTTCATGGATAGTATTTTCTTCAGGAATTTCAGTGAATCTTTTTTTTCTTTATGCGTACTCTCTGTTTTGTTCCATGTGAATTTTTCTCATGAATTTCAGTGAATATTTTTTTTCCCCTTATACATGCTCTATATCATATTTCATGCAACTCGATTATATTTCATAATTTTCATCCGGTCCAACAATTTTTGTTAGTTTATTCACGGGTAAAAACCTCCTTCTGTTGATCCCTATGTTTTAGTTATGTAATTGGTTCATTTTCTATACAGATTTTTTTTTTGCATTTGTTTTTGTTTTTTGGATAACAAATATTTCGTATTTAATCATATTTTTTTATCAGGTTTAATTCCGACTTTGTTATTTTTATTTTAACTTTGTGATTTTTAATAATGCTGTTGATATTGTATAAATGTGAAAAGCCAGTAATGGCTGTACAAATTACACCAATTGTAAATCTGGCATATCAGAGAAATCGAATAATTGTTTAAAAAAGATTAATTCTTGGAAATTACCAATTTTTGTCTTCCGAATTTTGTAATGTTTCCTCAAATTAGATTTCCACCTCATTCATTAACTGTTCCATTACGCCTCGGCAACAAGTGTCTTCAACGGATTTCATCGAACTTATGGATTCTAAATCTTAAATGTTTTTTATTGGTATAGCATAGCTAACTCTTCTGATCTGAATTTATATTTGATACCAAGATAATCGTAAATAGTCATTGTGCTGTCTTCAGACCTTTCAATTGCTGAAAAATCCCTCTTTTGATTATTTCTTTTCTATAGTTTTGCTGAGTATGTGATATTTAGACCAGCTATATTTGTACATGTTGTTTGTAATCCATATTGAATTTCTCTTGAGAACTATTTTAGGCAAAAAATCTTCCCATAATTTGTCTTAATCTTTGCGGTGGAAATAGTGTTTAACTGAATTGATTTGGAGTTCCAATTTACTGTAATAGCATGGAATGTGATATAAGTATAAATCAGTTGCGCAAATGTTTTGGCATTTATAAGTCATTTTTCTCCAATAGAAATTACACTGTTACATTTTATCATCTAAGTTACGCTATTTTTGTAAAATTATTTAGGTATTTGCTCTGTTTGCTGGTTACAGCAATGTGTTCATTGTGCCCTACATTTCAAACTTTTGCAGTTATGCTAAATTTTCAAAAATTCATTTTTACAAAATTTCGTATAACTGCATTCATGGTTTAGATGATAATTTTCCGTTTTAATTGCATTGCAATATTATTTGCTTCAAATAGGATAAAATTATGTATTAACTTTGTAGTTTTATTTCATTGAAGCAAATTGTAAACTTGCAAGACTCCTCCTAATAAACCATTTAAGTCTATTTTAGCAGGTATTGGACTACACGGATTCATGATATTTTATCTTGAATCATGTTTGGTACAAATTGCGTGGGTTATGCAAATTTCATAGCATAACATCGATTTCAATGCATTATTTCTCCATTTCCAATTATTCTTTTAATGTTGGAATGACGCGAATAATAACTTCTAAATGTTTAACTTCTTTAGCGGTTGCTAGGAAACTGAGAAGCGGTCGTTGATTTTTACACTTTTTTATGACAGTATTTGTAGAATTGGGAAATATATGATTATTATCATTAACAGCTTTATTTTTCTTAGGAAGTGAAATCACTTTTTTTTCCAAAATCATTTGTTACAAAACAAGATTAAATAATTTCCTTTATTCCTAATTGAAACCAAAAGTATCTCAATCATTTTATTTGACAACATTTATTATCTTTACTATCAGTCGTACAAACACAAAGCAGACATAACATCGAATTTTCTCCTTTCTTTTTGTCTGGCCGCCTAATTAGAACGAGTGATTGTGTTGAATATATCATCAGCAATGAATAAAATATA
>UPTC01001650.1:0-13943 GCA_900537255.1 Acanthocheilonema viteae
TGATAGAGATCAACCTTCTTCCTTTCTTCCTCTCTTCTTAAATGTTTAGCTTGCATTTGAGAATCGCTTTTTGCTGAATGGACGAATTTCAAGTTTTTTTTTTCTTTTTTGCATAGTCACACTGATAATATAGTGCTGAATCGGTTATAGTATCAATAAAACATACAAGTATCACATATTTAAGTCTATCACTGCCGACGATGCATGTGTGCTCATCAACAATTTGTAAAATTTAATTTCATTATTACTCTTTCTTCTCTTTAGATAAATCTATGATCTTTCCAAGAATTTTTTTTGGAAGAAAATTTTTTTTAAATGTATATTGCAAATGAAGAAAAAAGGAACACAGATGGTTCTAGATAATTTTGCATTATTGTTTTCATTTCACAGTAATATTTTCATGTTTTCGATAGACTTTTATAACTTAGGGGAAAAAGAAATCTAAATAAGTCAAAAAGGTTATTCGAGCATTTTCATATTAAAAAAGGGGAAAGATGAGAAAAAGTTGTGGAGATAGGAGAGAGTTGCAAATAATGGGGTGAACTATGAAAAAGAAGGTGTTAGGGAACAAGGTGATCGGAGAAAGTTGATTGTTGGAATAGAGTGTGGAACGAACGAGTTCAAAGGGAATTGAAGTAATTTTTTCTGTTCGAGATGGATCAGGTTAGAAAGTGTTGAAGACGAGTGATATTACTGGCTAGTGTTTTAATAGACGAGCATCACCTGATAGATGAAGAGAAAAGAGAAAAAATAACAAGAGATACAAATGAGAAAAAATTCTTGTGCCGAATGAAAAATAATGAAATTTGGAGTTGTGAATTTCCTGTTCATGTAAATGAAAAATTGTCCATTTCGAGTGATTCGGCAAAAGTGGTATAGGAGCATGTTTGGGTTTTGAAAGAAAAAAAGAATAAATTTTCACAATTTGTCACTTCTTCAGTAAGGATGATTGGAGGAAGAGAAGAGTTAAAGGATGGAAAAACCCTACTGAATCGAGAAGATACAAGAGACCAAACGATTTAACACCTTTTTTCACCCCTGCATATATCTCCTTAAATTCTTTTGGACTTTGTTTCCCTTTCGGTGACTGTTTTTTTCTTTTTTGTAATTTTTTTTGCTCATCCGTTGAAATTATTAATGAGCAAAGGAAAAGGTGGTTTTTTTCAAAAATTTCTCAACGAAATAGCATTAAAAGACATAATGAAACTGTTAAAGATGAAACGAGCGGACGAATGTGATAGTAGATTAATGATAGAATTCTTTTCAATTTTTCTAACACGAAATTTGGTGCTAATTAACTTCCATTATCACAAAAAAAGAACAAATTTATTATAACACATTTACGAATAAAAGATATCTTTTTAGTCAACTAACTAACTAATTGTTTGCAAATAAAATTGAAGTGTATTTTAATTTTTATCCAATCATGTTGCCTTTACTCTGTGTATATCAAAATATGGTAATGGTATATTCGTCTGTCACCTATTGGTTCATTATTTAGATTTTGTTTATTCGTTTATTGATATGTAAATTACGTCGTATTCTTATTATCTGAAAGTTTTTCTCATGGATCTGTTTTATGCAGGAAGCTGAGAAATTGTGTATCAGAGAATTTTTGCGTATAGTAAATGTGTATTTATCAAGGATATTTGACACTTTGAGTACTAAGCAAATTTTATGGGTTATGCATAATGATGTAAGTGCTTGTGAAGTTTCGGTTAGCACTACTGGAAATAGAATCATTCGATATAATATTTGGAGATTGGGGCGGTGGTTTTGTATGCTGTAAATATCGAGTTATTTTATTTCGCTCTTTTTGCGCGGAAAGTTCTTTTTTTTGTGTGTTATTTGGCAATTAGTACACCGTTTAACTTTTTTTCACTTTTCCGTTTTAACAAATTAGCAACTCATAAAGGTAAGATAAAAAGGGATGAGGTAAAGAGAATCAGCTGCTAGCATTCTGTGATTTCGTTTCCTTTCACACAAAATTTTGTTTTTTCTATGTGATAACAAATAGGAATGATGATAGTGATAATAATACTTGGAAAAGAATGCAAAATTACGGAATTGTGTACAAAGTGTATTTTATTTGAAAGTTATTCAGTTAACTTTCATTGATAATATTTCTTCTTACAGTTATCATCATTATTATCCATCATTAATGCGGCGATTTTAATAAATCGATATTGTTTGGTTGATTGATTAACATTACCATTATGATTAGTCTTACCAACAACAAAACGCGATTATCACTGTCTGTAATCCGCATTTCTAAGAAGTAATCTTCTGATATCGGACAGTTAGAAAAGGTAGAAAAAATGTTATTCTGTTATTTTCTCACAGTTGCTGTATCCTTGATGATATTTAAGAATTGAAAATTGCTTTTTGCCTTCTTCCATTATTAATTCATTTTATTTTATTTCATTTTGTTTAGTTTTTTCTTTCGGATAGTAATTAGTGAGGAAAATAAAATTTAGTAGAAAATGATAACACTATTATAGTTGCTAAACGAGCACATTTCATATTCCACCCGATTTATGAGCTCCGCAAATGTGCTTTTCTCTTATGATAGTTTAGTGATTTAAAGGATAGAGGTGCAAAGCCGATTGGTGGTTAGTAAAATAATAAAGTTAGATATTTAATGCGGGAATTGCATCACTTGTTGAGAAAATCAGAAGATAGCGCAAATGAGGAAATTAAAAACAAAAATTTTCTGTGTAATGAATGTCACGCTTTCTTGATTTGTAAGTAATAACTTTCGTTAAATTTAAAAAAATGTTAAAATTTTTCAAAATTATTTTTCATGTATAAATTATACTTTAAATTATACTTTTTTTATGTATAAATTATACTTCAAAAGTGTTGATTTTGCTATACTGCCTGCATCATTCGTCTATGCTTAGCAACATAATATTCAAAACATAACAAAAACGGGTGGTTGACGAGAAATAGATGAATTGGAAGGCTGTAACTGACGTGGATTTTATTGTTTCTGCAACACAGTTCGTTTGTGCTTCCAAAGTTGGCATGTGGAAACAGTATTTTGTTAACTGAAGATAACCAAATATTTATAAATTTCTCGGAAAATTGATCAAAATTCTTACTGACGTAATTCACATTTCAATTGCGTTATACAAGTTTATACGCATTTTTTATTTAAAAAATATCCATTAAATGACATCATTGTTAATTATTAGTAGTGATGTTATTTTTTAACGTAAACAACTGAAGATGGTTCATTTTTTGCATTTTCAAATTTCATTGTTTCATCATTTTGCTCTCCAAATTTTGTTTTTGTTCCAGTTATGCGGAAGTGAAATTGGTCGGAAAACATTGCGCATCAAAGGTATATATGCATTGTTACGGGAATTTGATCGCGCTTCGTCCACTTCAATATCATTATTAAAAAAAAATTCATTGGAGGAGTCACGGGTGATATCGGTTAGTGAGGATGGTATTATAAATAACCATTCCCAATCTGAAATGCACGATCGACAAGATCTGCAAGTTGGATCAGCAATTCACGATGTCCAGGAAATGGCTACAAGCGCTACTAACATGCAAGAAATAAAATTTGTAGGTGGAACTGGAAGCTTAATATATATAGATGGGCAAAATTGTTCGACCTTACATGCACTGATTGGCTTACTCATTCAGGAATGAAACTTTGGATCCATGTGTATAGGAAAACGGAGAGGGGGAGGAATTATGGTTTAAGTTTTTCGGGTTCTCTTATTTTAGGGTATGAGATAGGACCTAAATGAAGCTTCGAATTCTTCACTTATTAGTCGTTTTTGGAAAGAGCTAATGGAGAAGTTCGTACTGAATACTGTCCCAATACCTTATACAAGGCCCTTAAGGTTGCTAGGTACTATGAAAATCTGTGCTTATTGATTTCGACTTTTTTCAAATGGTATGTGAAGGTGCAAAAATAGAACAAGTTGAAATAAGTTAGTTTAAGGTTAAATGATATTCTATAAAAAGTAAAGCCTTATTTTTTCAAGTCCTGTGTCTCTTTAAAGCTGAATTATTTTTTAATTCGTTGAATAAGAGATAAGTTATTGATGAAATGTATATTTTTTGAATTTTATTTTAATGATATATATGAATTCACTAATTTTTACTAATTTTTACCATCAAACATTTGGACAAAATACTTCAACTCTGTTAGGGGCAATACTCAGACTCCAAATTGAGCATTTAATTTAGTTTAAGTAATTTGAATTGCATTGAGCTTGGTTAAAGCTGTTTTGCTCTATGTCCAATTTATCTCCTCCCCTTCGTTTCTTCTCTTTGTTTTCTTGTTTTTAATCCCATGAAGTATTCATTAAAAGAATGATTAAGTGCTAGTATCATCCTTCTGCGAATTATCTACCGCGGATTTTGATCTAAATAATTTGTCATAATAGCCTCAAAATTTTGATGTAACTAAAATATTGAACGTCACCCAGAAGTTATTGTATCATCCAAAGCTGCGATATTTCTGGTAGATATGCTAAAGTTTCCAAATTAAAAAAAAATTGTATCCTTCTTTCCTCCCCTTAAAAAAAGATATGCCATGTTGACATTTTAACATCGATTATCTTTCACTTACGGCATCGGATTCGACGACGATCTTCACCATATGGTGTTAAAAACTTGTTGTCACACCAGAAATATTCGCAATTAAATCAGATCGAATTCGGTCGTGTCAATCTACCGGCAGTGTGTTACATTTTGACAGGAGTTTATGTCAATAAAATTGAGTTTGTTAATGATGACGAATGAGTCGGACTAGTACACTACGAGCAAGCCGTATTTATTCATTTCACATAAAACAGATCGGATAGTTATTTGTCGCTTAGTTAAAGAGTTGCTAAAAGTAACTGGTCAAAAGAACAAATTATCACAGCCGTAACAATGAAAACAATGACAACAACTTTGTAAAGAGGTGAGAGTATGCAAGCTATCGTCAGAATTTAATTTTATTTGTATTGTACATAGTAACACTCGATTTTCTCTTCCTTTTTTTTCTTAGGCTTGAAACAATATGATTATACCGGAACGAAACGTGTTTGCTTAAATCTTAATTCAAATAATTATTTGACACGAGTATCATAATTTTATTAAGTTATACCATTAAGTTGTATCATGTCATATAATTTTATTGAGTTATTAATAAAATATGGTGTTAATACATACATATGTACTGTTGTAAACCAAAATTATTTTATAAAGTAATTAAAAACCTGAAAATTGAAATTAAAAAAAATCACCCAAAGAAAAATCACCGAATTCGTTTGGTACAGTTGTATACATCATATACATATATAAACATATTAATAATTAAACCTAAACTAATTTTTCTTAGTTTTTTCTATTTCTTTTACCAACAATATTTTGAAAAAATCATATTTCAGTAATATATGTGTTTGTAAATTAATTTTTTCAATGTATTTAAGCAAAAAAATCATTGTATATGGAAATGTTGAAATTTTTCGGTTTCGAAAAAAAATCATAAAGTGAAAATTTGAAACATTTTAGTAATTTTTTTTTGAAACATTTCAGTAATCAATTTTTAATTTAAATTTGGATGAAAACTGATGAATTCTATAACAGAAAAAATTAAGCTTATAAGTGTTAGTCAGTAATAAGCATTACTCCATATGTTAATGATTGAATATGTTAAGTAAAACGCGAGAAAAGGAAGCATATTACCACAAGTGGGTCACAGCAATTGTTCTCAACTGAATCAGAATCGAAATCTATCGATGAATGCACAATCAAAACACTGCAAAATAAGGAAAAAAAGTACAATATTGATTGAAATTTTCGATAAGTGCACAAAATTCGGCAATTCATTATTAGTTAATTAATATATTTATGAGTATATGCATACTAGTTGAAATTTTTCATAGCTCATCCTCAAATTGAATGCGCTTTAATTATTCACAATAAATTGTTCGTTGACAAAAGAAGAGGAAAATCAAAATCGCATCAATTAATAGTGAATAATAAATGATTGGATTCTTTTCTCCAATAAATACCATTCATGACTCACCTTTGAACTATAATTGCCCTGAAAATCTGCCATTGTGGCACATGTATTGTTATACCGAGGCAAAATTATCGTACCAAAGTATAAGATAGCATTACCATGCGCCTAAAATATGGTATGTGATATCGAGGTACGAGTAAAATATCACACTGATAAATAATACTACCGTACACCTTAAATTATCTGCATCTATCCGATTAATCCTGCTTATTTTAGCAACGTCATGCAACTTTGGAAAAAATCTAAGTACAAAATATATTCTTACAAATAGCACGTCAAACACGTCAGTTTAAATTGTATTGTCATATAAAAATGCAACAACGAATGCTCCTAAAGTTGACGTTTACCACACCACGTACCCTATCTATAACTGACACAAACCCTAAATAGATATATTATAAAATAAAATTCTTACAAAATATTTGCATCGGTTTATCATTATAACTTTGATATGTAACTGTGCGGAAATGTTGTAACAACAACAAAAGTATCTTCAACAAATTATCTCATTTCACGTTTCCCAAAGTATCTCCAATAGATTATCTCATTTTACGTGTCTCAAAGTATTCCAACAAATTATCTCATCTTACGTCCGTCACGCTTCCTAACAACAGCTATGATCTTGATGACTTCCTTCATACTCTCTTACTGTTATAATATAAGGAGTTTCTTTTCACTAAGCCAGATTGAAGCAAACAATATAATACCGTATCCTATAAAAGCCACCATCGAATAATTCATTCATCAATTCATTTAAATTGATATATGTGATATGGTCAGTACATTTCATTTTTTATAGCATTATAAAGGTTGCGCCTAAACATAGGTTGCATAATTCCTTGATGATTTAACTTTGTAAATATATTTATGTTTAATTATTTAGAGAATAAACTTGACACTTCTGATTTTTGTACTTTTTCACATAAAAAATACAAGGAAGTATTGAATGAAAAAGAATGATAGCATTTATAAGCAATGAGCCAGACAGGTAGCAGTGGAAAACAGAGATCATCTGGAGGGAAAGAAGGTGGAGAAAGGGATGAATTCTCGGTTCCTCCTTTATGATGATAATGTTGATAATAGTGGCGGTGATGTGGGATGATGGTGGCAATGGTGGTAGTGGTAGCAACGGTGGTGGTGGCGACGATGGGAAATGGAATGGGTTAGAATGGTACCGCCCAAGTATATTAGCAGTAGCATAGCAGCAGCAGCAGCAGCAGCAGTTCCATTTTATCTCAAGTGGGTTTTTCTATCTTTAGCTGTTCCACCCCCACCTCTCCCCGCCTCCCAAACCCCCGTCCCCTACCTCCTATCAAATTCCCCTCCCCTTTTCTATCTTTTCATTCCCATTCTGTATAGGTCCTCTCCACTCCACCCCTTCAAATAATGAAGTAACCAATAAGATGCAAAATTTATCGAATTGCCCACCTAAATGCTACCATTCACAAAACAAATTTTAGTATAACATACACACACACATACACACAGACACAGACACATACACACATACATCCAGAGAGCAGTAAACACAACTTCCAAAGGTGTCAATTTCGTCAGTTGTCCTTGCTACCGCTCCTATCGAAAAGCTGTCCGTTCGCGTGTTATCGAAATGTGTCCAGCTGTCCACTACCAGCAAACCACAATTAACATAACCCATTCTTATTATCACCCTTATCAACATCATTATCATCATCACCAATAACGGATATTCCAATGACACTTGCTTACACACTGTACTGTATCCAAATAATGTATGTGGTTGTCGGTGTGTATGTGTTCTGTGTGCATATGTATGTGATTATACCTCTTGAAATCTTTCAAATCTTCGAATTACCAAATTTTTGCTTTTTTATATCATTTAAATGCAGGTTACGATATCATAAATACATATAGTTTACGAGTCGTTCATTTTAGTACCAATGATACGGTATGTCAGATTATCTTTAATGTGTTTAATTTGTCGCATTTATGCATTTCTATTGCAGGCATTCGTTTGACTCCAATTATTTATTCAAAAATTAAACGCTTCAAGAAAAGGGTTACTTCTACATTACTTCTGCATATTGTCGGATGGTTACCGAGTTACTTCATGATATTTCCAACAGTTACATTTATTTGCTAATTAATTACTACAATTGAATATTTCATCCAAAAAAAGGCAACGAAAGAAAGGCCGTGCCAGCAGTATTTACTGAACGAGGCCGATATTACTGCTGTAATAGTTAGTCCAAGCAATGTGCTAACATTATCCTCTTACCGTATGCACATGGCATTTAATCCATTTTTGGCGAGGCCGGATTTGGCCTTGCTACCACCTTACTTGCAACCACCACCATTCCCATCCTTACCTGGTCCAACAGGTTTTTTCCCTCGGTTACCAACTGAAATCACCGAATTTGCGCCATCATTACCGTCATCAGGTACACGAATTGTGGATGATGACGGTGTAACTGATGATCCAAAAGTAGAATTGGATGATAAAAATCTCTGGGATCAATTCTGTAACTGTGGTACCGAAATGGTCATCACTAAAAGTGGAAGGTGCAAACTTTTTTCGCAATTAAAAAAAGTTTTTCCCTGACTTCCTAAATTTGAAAACTATTATTACTTCGTTCAAAAATATTTTATATTAATAAATCTTAAATACTACCGAAAAATCTTCTTATTTGGACTAAAAGCAGCTAAGATTATTTATCATACCAATATTTTGACTAATTATTGACCGTTTTATAATCATGTTTGCCAAGGTAACCAAATCAATATCATTAATTTCCGTGACATTATTATCTCGCTTTATTTTTGCATCCCTCATATATCACTTTTAAGCACATGTACCGTATTCCCATCAATCTTAACTTGATTTAAAACTTACATATGTTTATTATACTTTGACCATTAATGACATCATCTGTTTTAAGAAAGTTTTTTTCTCTTTTTTTCTTTTAATCATTTAATTCTTGAATATTCCACATCCCTATTTCAAAATTTCCTTTAGAAAATGAAATCCCTTGTATTCCTTTATTCTAGAAGCAAATTCACTTGCGGCTATCGTAGTAGCTTCAAATTTCAAATTTTGGCTAGAATAAAATATCGCCACTGCTGTCTGATAGTTGTCCAGTATTTTATCATCATTATCAATAATCTTCAGCCAATATGATCATTATCTTATTAGGCTACAGCTATATCAATTGTTGTTATAATGTTTATAATCCGTATATTAGCATAATTGTCGATGATCGACCAGGACAGATTTATGACAACTTTCTCATCTAACTTACTTTTCTCTTACTGTTTACAGTGTTCTGTCAAATGCCTAATGTTTCATAACTTTCGAAAATTTTCACCATTTTAACCAATATCTACTGACATTAACAAATAACAATATTTTTTCTTTAATAATTACATCGATACTATTTCGATTTTGATAATTATTAAAAGAAAGAAAGAGAAGATATATTTTGTACTGTCAATTTTGCTGTCAAATCAATAAATGTATAAGTAGATTGATAAATGGATAAATAAATAAATGATTGGATGAGAAAGTTTGTTTTCTGATTAGAAAATCAAGTAAGGGACTTTTTTTGCTTAAGCTTAGATATCAAATCTGAAACAAATCGATAAGTACAATTAAAATAGAAACGACAATGGAATGCGTAAATGAGTGACAATAAAGACAACATATGTTCTAAATTGGTATAAATTTAAGAAAATTTGAGATTGAAATGGCAGACACATTTTCCCTCCTTCATTTTTTCTTTTTTTCCTTTCTCTCTCTCTGATGTGTAAAATTTAAGATGGCTTTTTTATGAGACAGAAGAGAAAAAAGGATTTGTGAAAAGATAATAAAAAAGAAAGGGTTTGCTTCTTATCAAATTACTCAATCATACGGCAAACAAAAGGTAATGACAATTATCTCTCTTATTGATCAACGCCCTTTTTTTTAATTTTATTTCTAACCCTTTCTTTTGTTGTTTTCTATGCTTATGTTCTATTTTGAAGGAATAAAGGAATCGCTTGAATTATATAGTTGATATTAGATTAGAGTAGAAATGGTTTTATTGATTGCAAGTGAAGTTTGATGAAATATATCACTTACGTAAGTTAATAAAAAGTGGCGTAGGATGTATACCGTTTACATTAGTCAGTGTTACATGATGCTAGAAGCATATTTTGAGTGACATTCTGTTATATCCAAGTTAGAAACAAATTATTTCTATTAAAACATTTCTGATTTGCTAAGAATTTGGTAGCTAAATTTCCTTATAATTTGATAAATTATTCGATCTGTTTCATTTTCTTCTTGCCAATCATTGTAATTATAATGTGTGATGACTGTTAAAAATTGGAGTAGGGAAGGGAAAGAAATCAAAAGTTTCGATTCTGAAATATGACAATTTTTTGAGCATGAACTAAATTTTTGATAAATTGACTAATCAATCAAAGAAGTAACAGTCTTATAATAGCAATCTTTTCTGAAATGTTTTTCACTCGATAATTCCAGTTGGTCATATCTCATTAAAAAATTCACCCGCCTTCTCTCGAAACAAAAGAGAATGAAATTAATGAAATGAGTGAGCACTGATTTTATAGCTGAAATATGCTTAAAAAAACCTTAAATCGATTTTAATCAGTGGCAAAAAAAAAGAAATTTATCAAAATTGTCTATCTGTCTGTTTGTCATACATATTGATGAATGTGAATGTGGAAGGATACGCCACACACATACACGCATAAACACACACACGTTGAAATTTAATTGAAATATTTTGAATATTTCTATTCCTCTTCATCTCTTTCAGAAGATAACTGCTGATAAGCACGTTTGTATTAACACATACCATTGTGATATTTGACACTTATTGGTGATAGAAGAAATGATCGGTTTGAAAAGCTGTTCAGATTTGATTAGAAACCCCTTCTCCATTCATCCAACTTTGTCCCTTTGCATCTGCTAACCCTTCACCTTTCCCCTCCCTCTCCTGCAATCTCCTTTCCATCCGATCCCTGTTTCCCGTCCCGTAAGTAACTTTGTCGATTTTCTTTATTTGTGTTAAAAAGATTTATGACATTTTATCAGTGGTAGGAAAACCCATATGAGAAGGATAAGACATTGCAATCTATTAATTTCAATTTAATTAATGGGTGTGAAATTGAAACAATGAAAAGAAGATTAGTTCTCCAATGTCTTTCTTTATCAATTAATCGCTGAGAATGAGAAAAGACAAAAAAAGAAAGAAAGGATGCAGAATAATTGAATTGTTTCGATAAATTTTTGCTAAATATAACAAATCAACAATTTCTACTAGACGAAAATTTATTTAATTGTAAATTTTAATTTAATCAAGCAAATTGTCGTAATGAATTAGCGATGCCATTAATGTTGTTTGGTTAACTTCAATGATGGTGATTCTGGTCATTTCAAGAAATTATGGTTATACGTGTTTTATTAATATAACATATCATATCACTTATCATTTAAATTTATTTATGATAGGTCTTTTTTACTTCCAACAAATTCTTCCCAACCAATTTTTAGGCTGAATTGTTCCTCATCATGAATAAATTATTTTTAAATTGAAATTATGAAAATTTTTTGCAAAATTTTTGGCATATTATTTGAGCCTTTTATCTTCAATAATTTTGCTATCTTCTAATTCAGTCGGTATGAAATCATTTTAATTTTCCTACTCTGAAATTAATAAATGATATAACTTTTAATGATATAACCAAAAATCTTTGAGTAATTTTCATTTCTTCCAAACATTTACACCGTTTCTTCTCAAAATTCGATTAATTATAATAATTATTGCTGCATATACCGTATTAATAATTAATTCCGGCACTGATCATAAGCTCTATAATTCATTGCATCGCATGTTAATTGCTTTAGACAGAGAAAACAAAAAAAAATGATTTCTTTTGTTTGATATTAATTGCATATTTTAAGGATAATAATGCATAATGTTTTATTTATGTAACGTAGAAAAATTCAGTGTTTAGAAAAAATTATTAGGTTTTATCACTTATTGAAATAAATTATCATCAAAATATGCACATTCAAAAAAATAAGTTAACGTACGAAAAAAAATTGAAAAATATACAATAATTAAAATTTTGAAGTAATAAAAAGAATTATGCTGAATTACTTTGTTACAAGTAATTCACATTTTCCTTCTTATTTTTTCAAGTAAGAATTCTTAGTAATTATTAATTCTAATTTAATCAAAATAAAATTTATAGTTAAAATCAGGAAAACTGTTGTTTTCTTATTAAATATAAAAGCTTACCAACATTCAGTACTTTTCATTAAATATTATCTCATCGTCGTTGAAGGGTGACTTCATATTTCGTGATTTTCTTTTGTTTGAAAATGCACAACATTTTTCGTTTGAAAGAGAGAAGGAGAAGAGATACGCGGATAGTTTAATGAATGAGAAGGTGTGGGTGGTGGATAGGGTTCGGGAAATTTTAGAAGATGCAGGACTGATTGCAGTGATGTTATCTGGTTGACATTTTGTGCGAATGAGCATGTATTTTGAAGGGTGTGAATATGGGGACTCAAAGATATTTTCATCCTTCAGTCACCGCCACCTGTTCCTAATTAATTAAATTTATCATGAAAATTTATCAAAACTGTTGAAAATGTAAATGCTTGTTTGTAAGAAAGATAAATATGGTTTAAATAAAAGTGATTATTAAAACATTCATATATATTGTTGATGGCATAAGGTAGAAAATAGTGGCTTGATATAATAATAATGATATTATCATAATTACAATATTTATTATAATAAAGCTAATAAATGTAGTTGTATTGTGAGCGAAAGAATGATAAATGAAAGAAGAGAAAATATTGCACTATTTTTCATTTATTTGTAATTTTAAATATAGTAAAGGCTAATTATCAAATCATGGTTAGCTTAGAATCAAAAAGATTGCTTAATCGAAATATTATTCATTTATTTTATATTCACGGCAATAAAATGTCAGTTTCTGCATTAATCAGTAATCCGGAATTTAAATTCAAAATAATCTACTTTAATAAAAATAATTTTTATTTAAAAAACTTTTTTAGAATCTTTACTCAAAAAACTTAAAATAAAAGCTTCAATTTAAGATTATGAATATTTTTTTTAGTCATCATTTTTTACATTGCAGGCGGATATTTCCGGCCTTCAAAGTAAAGCTTTCCGGTTTGGATAAACGTTCAAAGTACATTTTACTAATGGACATTGTACCAGCTGATGAATGCCGCTACAAATTTCATAATTCTCGATGGATGGTAGCTGGTAAAGCAGACCCGGAAATGCCAAAACGTATGTATATACATCCGGATAGTCCAGCAACCGGTGAACACTGGATGACAAAAGGAGCGAATTTTCATAAATTGAAATTAACGAATAATATCTCCGATAAGCACGGCTTTGTAAGTCATTTAATCTTGAATTTAAAAAGTAAATGGTAACTTTGAACAAAATTTTTCACAAATTATATTCCATTGGAAATATAATAATGCCACAATTCAAATAATTAACAAAATGTAAGTATTTTGAAAAGTTTTGCAATATTTACTAAAGTATTGAAGGAAATTTATCCCAAAAATTTTGTGTTTTCCTTTTTTGTCTTTTTCTCTCTTTCTTTTAAAATATATCAATTTTATTCAAATAGAAATAATCCTAGGCCATACAAAAATGATTTCAACGTCTGTTGAGACAGATGCTGAAAGCATTCATCTCATTCAATTCAAAATAAATAAAAAAAGAAAGATAACTAAATAAATAATCAGATATTCAACAAATTCACTATTTCTTTTGTTGCAAAAAATCTCTTTTCACATTTCTAGCAGAGATTGACCCTAATTTAATTTTTTCTATATAAAAATGTATATAAAATATATGTGAGGAAA
>UPTC01001652.1:0-10558 GCA_900537255.1 Acanthocheilonema viteae
TTGATTTTTTGTATAATAAGTTTGAAATTAATAAAATTAGTTTGAAGTAAATAGCAACATAATCACTAAATTTTTGTATCCGCAAATCAGTTTGTCTGATAAAAAACAGTAATATGACATTACTTTCAATCAAATTTGAATCAATTCTTACTAGTAATTGAATTTGACGTGTGACGCTAACAAAGAAATTTGCAAAATGATCGTTACTTTCTTGAAATTAGCATAATATGAGCTAGTAGTTAATATATTGGTCTAATTATAGCATTTTACGATATAATGTCAAGCATTAATGATATATTTGAAGGATACGATCAAACCGGAAAGGAGTAAATCAGAATTGAATCATTCCAATATCAGTTTCACGGGAGATGAACGAGCGCAATCGTCCGGCAGTGATTCTGAAGAGACAAAAAGCGAAAGGTGACATTGTAAATCACTCACTCTTTTCGGTCTGTGCTCAATTAAATTGAATTCAATTTTGTTTCTGACAAAATTTAATTATTCAAAACAGTCTTAGCATTACCGAAATTTATTTTGCTACTTTTCCACCGATTCAGTTTTGCAATGAAAAAATATTCCAAACGATTAAGCATTCCGTATATTCCGATCAACTTTCGAGAGAGATTCTTCATCCGATCAGTCACCTTTCTTTCATCAAATTTCAATTTTATTCCAACCGCATGATAAAGCAAATATTGCTTACCATCTCTTTGAAATTGTAATATTTCCACCCATTTTAGGAAAACATGAATTTAAATATTGAACAATATTGAATAAATACTTTTTGATCATATCAAACAAATCATTTTTAATTCGGTGATAATTTCGATTGCATAAATGACACCGTTCAGTTGAAATAAAATTTTGAATTAATTTGCAATTCATTCGGATACCTCACTGATTAAAGAATGGAGAAAACAAAGAGATGAAAGGCGTTTTTGTTCATTGTCGGAAAGATGAAATTTTGACTGACAACGTTAAAATGCGGTCAGCGGTGAAATCAATGAAAACCTTTGAATGACCTATGAAAACATGTTTATGCTATCATAAATTTAACTATTAATTCATCATTCTTATTCAAAATCGATTAGCAATATTACGGAAAAATGTCCTCTCCGAGATTTCCTCCCACAATTCGATGTTTCCATTTTGCGGTGACAAACTTCCCGAACGTCGTAAATCGGATTCCTCTGAAAATACGTCAAATATACATTTCGACACATCAAACGATATCATTCGGAATGATAACGCAATGAATTGATTATCGATTTACTGAATATGATTCGATCGCGAATTCGAAATTATTTTATTAATGGATAGAGAAATTTTATTACCGCTATTAAAATTGCTCTCAACCACTGCTTTTGAATTTCATTTTTTGAATTTGGAAGGATTTCTTTGAATCACAAAAAAATCATTCATTTAATTGTCAATTAATCAATCCCTTTAAAAATTATTTAAACATCATAATATTTAACGGAATTGGTATATGTAAAGCGATCAATCAGGATAAAATCCCAAAGGAATTGGTATATTGGAGGATAATTCAGGAATCGCGGGAAATTATATGGAGGATTATTGATTATCTCAGACAATGTCCTTTCCCTGCCATTCTCGCCATCAGAGGTTTCAATTTTTAAATTCAACATTTTTATAATCGATAGGAACGAACCGCGATGAAACGAGCGATTGTGAAGCGGTTGACGAATTGATTGTCGTTGAATCAAATCGCTTCCTCAATAATAAACAAATAATTACTTTTCGGTTAATTAATATTAAATATTTTTTTGTGACAATGCAGAAATAAAATAGACAAAGTAATGAAAAAGGTAATTAAATGATTACGATTATACGCGATGAGAAGTTTTGATAAATATTGACAAGTATTGATGAGTACTAATAAATACTCATTGATAAGTGAAAACATTATCATTTTTCACGTATAGCCGTTACAGAACTATTTACAAAATATTTTAATAGCCAAAAAGTCTTACTGTCTGTTGATATTTCAGATCCTGAAATGTTCTGTGGTGGCTGAATTTCAGTTTGATGTTCAGAGGAATTGTTGAGGAACGAAAACAACTGCAAATTTTCATTTAAAATTAGGAAAGATTATTGCTTCGGTATAACTTCAAAGTAAGTAATACTGTGCTTTTTTGTAAAGAAACAAATAATTTGCAGTTTCCAATTAAAATGAATAAAACAAAGATATTGTTGGATTCAGTTTAAATTTGTTAATATATTTAGTGTCATTTAAAAAATTTGCAGCTTTACAAATTGCAAACTCTCAAATTTTTAAATCAAAACAAAATCAAATGTAAAAGATATGGAATGTTATTGATCTGATAATAATTGCTGTCGGAGACAATTTTTCTTGCGAAAAAAGAGATGCATATTAAATTCTTTGAATTATATTCAAATCATCGGAAAAATTTTTACAGAAATTATTAGGCTAACATTGCAAGTAAGTGCTAATCGCATACATAATCGGTTGATTATTAATTAGTTAAAATTGAGTTAAAAAAAGAGTTTCGTACAATATTTGCCCATTAAAATGGAGATTAGCGCAGCTAACCTAAATTAATTATTCTTACTTAAAATATTAATTAAAATACCTTTCTTTCATGATCTTTGATGTCACTTTCAACTGTTGACACAGAATCAGTTTTTTCCGATGATGGATCCGAAAGCGAAATGGATTCAGATATTAAATCGGTTCCTTCACCATCCGAAACCGGAAAGCTGCTTAATTTGCTTGAACTGATACCATTCTCTTCATCGCTGCTTCGTAAATCAGTGGTACTTTCCTGATTACTGTTAACTTCATTTGCTATCATTTCTTTTGGCTCCGAATCAATCGGTGACCTTTGATGTTTCATGTCCTTAGCAAAACTCGGTGACACGGCAGCAATTTCAATTAATTTAATCGGTTCGAAGCATTCAGTTCCCTTTTTGGTCTCCTGAACATTTGGAATATTTTCAATTTCTGGCTTTTAACTTTGTTGCTTTTCACTGTAGCACAAACAACAACAGCTAATTGAACAAAAAAAAGAAAAAATCTTTTAATTAAGCTATGAAAAATGCATTTCATATTCAAATTAAATAATTTACAAAATCTAACAGTTTTACTCATCATTATTTCTGATGGCGTGGTCTTGAAGGATTCCGTCGATGATGATCCATCTGAATCTTCCTTATACTGCTGGTTGATTCGCTTTTCGTACTGTAATTTCTTGCAGTTGTAAAAATTTATTTGATAAATGATTGAATTTATCAAAATTTAAAACTATTTTACGTCAGTGAAACTAAAAAAATTTTTTTTTTTGAAATTCAAATTCTAATTCAAATAATGTAAATATTTCATGAAATTTTAATTGAATTACCAATGGTAATTTGCGATTTTGAACGAGGAAATGAGATTTATCGGTTGATATCGGTGAACTCGTTGATATTGATTGATCGTGCATGGAATCATTTTCATGCTCGTTCCATGTAAAGTCAGATAAAATGTCCAAACTTGTCGTTTTATTTGCTATTTTTATTTCACGTTTCTGAAGTATCAATTTTTCTTTGACAAAATTATGATTATCATATATCACAGATAGTATTTATTGTGCGACATTAATTTTTACAATCAGTCGATAAAATTATTATTGAATTTTAAAAAATTTTAAGTATAAACACTTTTTTCCAAAAAAAAATACTCCTGAAATACTTAATAATTTTGATTATCTTTTTTATCATATTATTTTTTATCATACTTACGGATGATTGCAATTTTTCATGCCCGAATTTACCGTCAACTTTTGATTGGCCAGCAACTTCAATAGCACTTTTTTTGAAATCTTTCCTTTTATCAGTAACATTAGCTGACTTTATTTCTGGTATTGTTTTCGATACCATTTGACCTTCACCTTTAGCACTTGCAATATCATAATTCATTTTCTGAAATTGATTGTAAAATTTACATAATTAAGCTTAGTTGCTTGCTCACATTTCCAAGTTTAATTCTAAATTCGGCATTGAATGAGCATTTTCAGCTGTCTATCATTTCTTCTTTTATTTACGTATTGTTAACGAGATTTTACATAACCTTTGATTTCTTGCGACATGAAATCGTTTCATTGGATTCGGATTTTATTGTTAAACATTTGTCACTTTTATATTCCGCATTATCATCCTTATCACTGTTATCATCATTTGAAGGAGATGATTTGCGCGATGAATTGAAATGACGATGACGCTGAGAATGACGAAGAAGTTGTTGTAGTTTGAAAATTTGTGATTGTAAACTATAAAAAAAGTGGAACTATATAAATTAATTTTTTGTTTTAATTTTTTCGAAGATGAAGAAAAAAGAAAAAGAAAAAAAAAACTGTTCTCATTAATTCTGGTCATTTCCCGATATTTCTCAATACCGATACTCACTCATGTTTTGTATCATCTAACTGCCAATATTCCGCATCGTATACATCGACAGCTTTTTGAAGATTCATCAGATGAATTTCAGTTTGCTTAATTTGTGCTCTCAACGATTCATAACTGTTCATTTGGGAGTGTAATTCTTGGCGTAATTCGATCCGTTTCAAAACTAATTTTTCGGCTATAATTCTATACTTCTCCTCGTCAACTACTTCAATCTGAAATTAATCGATTAAATTTAGGGAAACTAAATTAATCATTGATTGATTTTGTCACGATGATTAAATGGAATAAATTGATCCAAAAAAAAAAAAAGATGAATTAACCTGAAGAGCTTGTCGTTCTGCAATAGCTGTTGACAACAAAGTGTCAAATAATTCTCGATTAACAAATACCATTTCATCCAAAATTATTGCCCAATTAGCAGCTTCAAAATTCTTCACAAAGCCATTATTAAATTTTGCATGTCAAAGTTCATTATTAAATCAACTCTTAGATGATATTTATTCAGTAATATTTGCAAAGTTTTTAAATCATTAATTATGTCTTTTTTTTGAAAGTTAACAAAATTTTCAATTTTTCTTTCGAGTAAATTAATTTTTTCAAATCTTTTTTCATATTTCTTCGTTGCTTTTACCGATATGCACACTTTACAATCATTTAAAATAATTTTTAGACTGAAAAATAGTTATGGAGAAAGACCTGTTCAGAAATTAATTTTGAAATTTTTGTCAACTGTTCCGAATAACGTTTTTTTCGACATTTAATTTCTGCATTTAAAGTTTCACAATTGCTACACAAAACATCCAATTCTTTAAGTCTAAAATATTTCACACATATATTTGCAAATTGGAAATTATTTTTTATGTTTGATGATATGGTGATATATAGACGATGTATAAAAATCGGAAATTAATTTCGCAATGAATAAATTTCAGTGTTAAAGTAATTGTAATGGAATCGATAAATAGAATCAGACCAAAATGATTTTACTAATTATTGACCAAAAACAAGTAATTTAGTACACCATCTAATAAAAGCACTTTTTCTATCTTTCAAATTACCACAATCATCCTTCCTGATAATATCATAGATGAAAACGTGAATGATGGAAAAATAAAGGAGTGAAAATAATTAATTAGTTAAAATGATGTACATTGTCAAATTTTTGTTTCATTAGTGTCCTAAAGAATTTTTCAGAAAATTTCACAAAAATTAAAGATTTAAAAAACTGATTTAAATTTTTATTTCTAAATCTGTAATTTTGGTACCTTTGCTGAAAATGATGAATATCAATTTTTAATTGGCAATTTTCGGCATTTGTTTCTTGCCAAATACTCAATTCGTTGATAATTTCTTCCTTAAGCGTTCGTATCATTCCGGCAAGACGTTTTGCTGTCAAACATCTCTGAATGTCATCGTTTTCTGTCACTTTTGCTAAACTTCAGATCATGAAGGATTTAAAAATAAATTAAAATTGAAATATTTTTGCAAATTGATTATTGCATACAAACAAAATTTTAGAAAAGTGAAGATCAAATCATTTCTATACTGATCAATTCGCCTACATTTCTCGGCGAAATTAGCAAAATGCATTGATGCGACCGATTGCGAGGTATGAAATTAACGGAAATAACAAAACGATTAATCAATCAAAAAAATTTCAGAAATTAGCATAACTGATTAAAATTGAATAAAATCTGTTAATTTTAATAATTTTAATAATAAAGCTCTAATCACTTTCTTCGTAATTTCCAAAAAAAAAAGAAAATTGCTTAAAAAACGAGAAAAGTTGAAAAATATTCCACTATGCAGCACAAGGTAAGTGGAGCAATTATGTTACGTAATTCACGTCATATAACGTGGAAAGATGTATGAGCAAAGAAAACAAGAAATTTAATTGTTTGAGAAAGGTCACACATAAATTTACTGATTCCAAATCAAAATTGTTATTATTATTTTCAGACATTTCCAAAAAAAAAAAAACTATTATGAATAAAAATATTTTTAGTAAAAATGCAACCAATTATTTTTCAATATAAAATATATAACAAATTCAAAAAATTTTACATTTTTAACAAAAAAAAGCTATCATAAATTGATCGTTTGTTGAAAGTTTGTGTGCGTGATACTTCCACACGTCAATTCCATCATTATATCATTCATGCACGTAGCAGTTTCGTCCATCAATACCAACATAAAATAAATTTAATCTTTTATGAATATTTGTCAACTTTCTTTTGCTTTATACAATTTCTAAGAAAAAAAGAAAAAAAAATTATCAATTTACTTGAAATGTGGAATATTATTGAAAAATGTATGAATTTAAATGTATTCCCAAACTAAAAAATTGTTCAAAAAATTACAATCAACAAAATAGTCTAATTTTTGTCAAAAAAACATCCAATTAAATTATTGATTAATGAGGCTTATTTCGGTGTTGCAGATTTTTTTTTTTTGAATTTTTAAAAATTGCTTTTACCAATCGTGTACTGTCTGTTAACTTTATTTATTGTGCATTTCGTTCCAGTTGTTTGTTGCTGACGTATGACTTTTTAGATTGTAATTAACATTATCCTTGATTATTGCTAAGTTAATGTAAAATATTTTTTAAGAAAAGAGATAAAAAGATACCATTCAAAAAGCATGCTTTTTATGATGTAACTAGCGCGGTAATTTTATTACTTATTAAATTTGAAATTTAAAAATCATTTGACATCAACAATGTCAAATTATTACAATGCAATCAAATTTACTGTAATATTGCACTTTTAAATTTATTTTTCGTTTTTTTTTTTTTCAAAACTGATTTTAATATAAGTTGAACATATAGATGTGTAAAATACATTTTGCAACATAATGGACTATTTACATTTCTGGAAATTTAGTGGTACAAAATTCTTACAATACTATTAAAATTTAGATTGGGATAAAACGTCGTTTTATAATAATTCGTAGTAAAAGTTTTGTTTCATAAAATGAATTTTACATTACTAAGTAAATGCTTGCCATAATTTTTTCTTACTATTCAGAAAAGAATTGTGTTTTTTTCTGTTTCATGAATAAATTCATTAATTAATTTTTTTAGATTACCCTAAAGTTTTGTATAAATAATAGAATATTTAATATTATGTTATCAAATAATTCGTAATAGAATATATATATATATATATTACAACAACAGCAACAAACATTGTTTAAAATTTCAACTGCTTTAAATTTCAACTAAATGGCTAACATATGACATATACAACTGCTAGTTAATGCATCATCCATTAATGCTATAATTTTATTTTACTTTCATTTTTTTACAAACATATGCTAAATATTTCATTTTTTAATTAATCATAAAAATTAATGCGATTCAAAATGATGACTAAGAATTAATAATCAATTTATTATTAGTCGGTTTGCATTATTTTTCCCAATTATACATTTATTTTTCTTTTGTTAATAAATTAATTAAAATATTTTAATGTTGTTTTCTTAATTTACCATGCTAATTTGCTACAAACTGATAACAAATAGAAATAATTGAAGAAAGTGGAAATGATTAGTTGTTTGAGAGAGTGAGTGCGAGAAAAGGGATGCTTTTGATTGTTATTTGCTGTTAAACGATAGATAAAATGAAATTGAGAGATCGGTTGTGTAAAGTTAAAAAAGAGAAAATGAGGGGGCGAAGGTTAGCGATGGATGAGAAGTGCTGGAAGTGAGGAAGCAAATAAGCTGAAATTTTGTGAAATGTATGTGTTATATTGCAATCCTCCATTCACCAATACTTTTATTCATGTTTTTTTTTTTTCAAAAAATTTATTGTTAATGTATACGTTTTTGTTCATTGATAATATTAATAAATGAATTTTTTTCTATTAAATTTTTAATCATTCACAAATTTTGTTTCAATTTTTAATAGTATAATCAATTTTTGTATTCCTTTTTTCATCAAAATAATTTTTTTTTCTGTCGATTTTTACTTATTCATAAATTTCATAAATTTTGTTTAAATTTCTAATAATATTAGAATAAATTTTGACTTATTATCGAGTTGTTTTCTTATTTGTATGAATAATGTTAATATATTCTGATTCTTTAGTTTCTTGTTATTACAAATTTAATGTCTGCAGAATTTACTCTTTCTCCTTCCTTCTCTCTCTCTCTCTCTCTTTCTCTCTCTTTCTCTTCTCCCTCTTTCATTTTATTCATTGAGCTTCAAGAAGGTTTTAATACTTCCCTGAAAGCTTTAATATTAGCAATGATATCCAAATGGCTTAATACTCACTTCATTTCGATTTGCTTTATTTATTTTGACCAGTTCAGTTTAGAACATTTCCGTTGCCATCCACTTTATTGAATAATTTCGATTATTATACTTCTGAATTTTTAAAATTAATTTGTTGCTATATTTCGTCTTACAGAAATTAGCATTGTATTATCGTTGTTTTTTTTTCCTTTCTAAAATTTTTTACTCATATTCATTCTTACTTATTATTGTTAATTCGATTTACTCCTATTTTTCTTCTTTATTCTTATTTAATTCTATCCATTCTTTATTTACTGTTATTTTTATTTGGTGAAACTTAAAAATTGATAAGTCAATACTTTTAACTTTTGATTATTGAACTTTTAAACTTTTTTTGCTCTTTCAAAATGATGCGTATTGATTGAATGAATTACAAGAATTTTAATGAACAGGTTTTCAATTACAAGTATTCTATTTGATTTGAGCAATTTTGTCAGTTGTTTCAATGTAAAAATCAATAAGTTATATGTGCGTTCAGAATGAAAATTCCCTCAATTTTTTTTTCCTTTTCAGTTTCATTTTTACAATTCTTCATTTTTTCGACTTTTTTAGTAAGTTACATTCACACAGTAAAAAATGAAAACTTTTAAAGTCAATTTAGAAAAGAAATCGATTTCTTGCAAAAATGAATTGATATGTCATCCAATCGATGACAATACATATGTAATTTCCGATGTTTGAATTATAAAAATCTCATTTTTATCTAAAGCTTCTTTCATTGTAAACTAGGAAAAACGAAATCATACATAAATGAGAATTTTCAAGAAATAAATTAAAATTTTTATTTATTTTCTTCACCGCTTCTTTACTTCTTATTTTTTGACTAGAGATTAACAGAAAATGACTAACTTTGGAAATTTTTCAATTTAAATTGTAAATTTATAGAACGAAGTTCCATTTTTTTTGTCACCATCAACATCATTCATATTTTGTTGTTTTTTACATAAGTAGCAAAAAAAATCAATCAATAATTTATTTTTGTACATTCTTGTAAAGTTTAATGATGAGATATATCAGAGCATTCCAGACATGTAAAGTTTGAATAGTATGCGAAGTGTAAAATATAAATTTAAAAGTTAATAACTATCGATGGCAACCTAAAATTAGATAGTTTAAATCTGAAGGTGAATTTTTCAGATCAAATTGATTGAAAAAATATTATTGCTTAATTAGTAGGTTGACTAAGATTGACTTAGTTAACTAAGTCAATCTTAAACAATCTACTAACTTATTGACTATTTAACTTGGAAGATTGACTTCTAAGTCTTAGAACTTAGAAGGTCTTAGAACTAAGTCTTAGAACTTGAAGTTTAGAACTTAAAAACTTAGAAGAAAACAGTTCGAATTATAATTAATTTTCATGATACTAACGTATTTACGTTTCCATGCTGTCATATATATATAGCAGTTTTCATTTCACATTCTAAGCAATAAATATTTCTTAAATATCTTTTTAATTTAATATTTTAATGGAAAATGTTGTTTTTGTTCTAAATTTATTATTAAATAGTTTAAATTTTTTCTATTTTTGACATACTAAGTAGAACATTTTTTTTTTTTGATTAAAAGTCTAAAAAGATACTGTTTAAAATTTAGAACAAAAATTGTTGAATATATTTATGATAGAAATATAATCTGCTATTTTTTGTGCATTGATCAAAATTTTTATTTCAAACAATTAATGATTAATTAATTTCTTTGTGCAGATTTTCTTTCTTTTTCCCTGCCACACTACACCAAATAGGCAAAATAAACGATTCATTGATTTTAGTGAACGTTTTAAAAAATTTTTGTTGTTCTCATTTGTGAAAGATAAAATTAATGCATCTTCCTTTT
>UPTC01001653.1:0-13895 GCA_900537255.1 Acanthocheilonema viteae
AACTTTTTTATTCTTCATATATTCTTTAAAGATACTTTTGTCTGCAATATTATACTTAAAAAAAATTCACGGACAATATTTCTTGGATAATTTATTATTGTTACAGGTTATCATAAGTGAAAAACACTGCATTTTGCCATTATTTTACTTATAACAAGTAAAAAATTGAAAAAAAAAAACATTAACACGTCAGAATGGTTTCTAATTAATTGATATATTTTATAGATGCAACAAATATATATATATATATCATAATATTCCATCAAAAATATCTTGCAATTTCTTATCAACAATATGAAGTAGAAGTACCTTATCACAAAATACAACAAAAGTTGATATGCAATCTTCCCTATCACTAAATAATCAAGCATTTTTTTAAATCTATTTTTTTCACCAATACATCCTTTCTTTTCATTAATTCATCATATTTTTGTTCCCTTCCAAAAAATATTATTCTAATTTACTTCATTCATGTTAAACAATTGCTATTATCATTACATTATTATGGTTTATCTAACACTGCACCCATTTACAAACAAACATCAAACCTGTCGTCAAATAATACACAGAAATATTTTGAAATTTTTATGTAGAACAGTAAACTTTCCAGATATCAATGACGCACTAATTTGCACAACTAAATATTTTATATCTTACATATTTGAAAGGAAAATTTTAAAATTCACCTGAAAGCTTTTATCAAAATATTTGAATATCCTAGCCAAAATTAATTTATAGAAAAAAATACAAAAAAAAAAGTTTAGTGATTAATAGTAAATTGAAATATAATATTTATTTTGCGATCTGACATGACCCCTCAGTTTTAGTGAACTGATAAAGCGTTCGGTTGAAAAAATGAAAATGTTTTCGTGCTAACAAAATGAGATGCTATCGTTTAAATCTCACTGAAAGCGACGTTACTTTATTACATAATAATTTGTAAAATTACAAATATCCAGTAAATTACACATAATGTCAGTTAGAATCTATTTTGATAAGGCTTCACTACTGATTGATATTACTGGTAGCTAGAATATTTACTAAAATGATAAGATGTTAATGATTTCACTACCATTGCATGTTCTCTTTGTTCAATAAATCATTTTTTTTTTAATATGAATTCATATTTTAAAATAATAATGTCGGCAATATTCTTTTCATGTGAATAGAAAATAGAGGCTTGAAAATCTCTTCATATAATAGAGCCGATAGAATAATTAGGCAATGCTAACATAAAAAGGAACAACAATGCCCCTAAAATTCGTGAAAACTGAAATGTTAGCATGCTACAACTGAACCGTCCAAAATTTCACCGGATTAATATGCCAGTTTACCGACACGGTATTATGTTTGTTATCTTTAATCACAATAATCATCGGAAAATCATGCACTGAATAATTATATTATAAAAGAATTTGTGTAATGACTACAGTATATACTTATTGGATAAAAAAATTTTACTACGACAGTAATTTCTAGAGAAGAAAAGGATGTATGTGACGCAATAAACAGATGATATAAATTCGTTCAGCAACAGTAAGGGTACTATTATATGGGAAATTTTTGAACACAAAGAAATACCTCAAAATAATGGAAAAAAATGTAGCAGTTTCAAGAATTTTTAAAAAAAGACAAAATTACCTGAAGGCAAAAGAGAAATATTTATGCATAATGAAGAAATTAATAAAAAAAACAGATTATTACTGAACTACTTAATTATCTTATAACCAGGACAGAAAAAAATTTTGGAGAATTAAAAGATATTTCTACTTTGACCATCAATAAGTATGAAAGAAGGTTAAAATTTAAAATCTCACCTGAAAATTGATTTTATAAATTCGCGTATCACACTTGACTGACGCTACTGTTTCCAAAAGGTTTAAAAAAATACTAGAAGAAGTAAAGAAGCATAAAAATCTAGAAAAATATTAATTATCCGCGACGACATATCAGGACAAACAATAACTAATATCAGTACTTAATAACTAGTATAAATACCGACGCATATTCACCAAATTTGCAAATTTCAATAATTTAATGAAATAAATTATATTCAATAATTATTCTAAAGCTAAACTGAAATGAATTAAAATCACAGTCAAACAAAAATTGCAAAAATCTCATGCCATCACATTCGAGAATGGAAGTTCGCATCAATTTTCCACAACCTCTTGATAACAAAAGCTGACAAATTTTGATCGCGCCCTGAAAGTTGCCGTTGCAACATTAAATTTTCGGTTACTAACACTATTTTTTATGCTATTACAAACAAAATAAAAAATAAAATTATTTGCTCCTCAACAACTTTCTATTTCATTAGAAACGATGTCTTCCATTCTCTTTGAGGAAACAGAATAAAACTGCTCTTTTCCTACTTTCCAAAATATTAGAACTCTGCAAAAAATTAATAGCATAAAAAATGGAATAATAAGTTATGAAAAACAAAAAAGAAAATACGATAATTAAAGAAAAAAACATAAGCCTTCAAAGAGATTTAAATAAGTAGCTAATAACAGCTCAATATGAAAAAAGAAACGTTTTTATTTAGATTGATCTAACTTTCTCTACTAATCAATAAAAGTATTTCCAAAACTGATTACAACGAAACGAAGTGCAAACAAGCCAAAACAATAGAAAATAAGTACACATAAATCAGTAATTCGAAAAATATATTTATAATTTCGCTTTCTTTCTTTTTCGCATTCCGAAAAATATAACATAATTCAATAATCTTAACGATAAACCTTTCTAAAAAGTTTATTTTAATTGAAAGTATTTCATATTTTGATTTCTCAGCTTTAATTTTTTCTTAATTTTTAATTCCTAAAATTCTAAAACAAAATATAAATGTACATTCACGATTAATGCCCGGCGACAACTAAATTCATTTATACAACCTAGAAGATCGCGGAATTCTCAAGCACGTTTCGATGGTCGATGTCCTTTCACTACTGTTGGTTTTCCTTGCACAATACCTTTCTTTGACTTATCCTGAAAATTATAATATATATGCCGAAAGCTTAATAATTTAAAATGAATAAAATTAATCACAGATTAACAGAGCACTGCTTGCACAAGTAATAAAATTTAAAATTATAACAACAAAAAGCAGCAAATATAAGTATTTTCATCTTCCATCAAAAATTTTAATGGAGTAAACAAATGATGTATGATGCACTTAGAAAACAAGATACACTTAAATTTTCAATCACTTTAAAATTTAAAAAAATCGAGATATTTAAAAAAGATATTTCATACTTTCTTTGAGTAGGAATGTAACACTGGTCGTTTCCTCCTATTCTTATTTAGAATCACCGGTCTATTCTTCTGCTTCAGTACTTTGTAAATTCTCACAAGCCAGTTTTGTGATGTGTAGGCTTCTTCCAAGTGCTCCAGTACAATATTTTTCCGACCAATTACATATCCACGGGTTCGATCGTAACCTGTCTGCTGCCGATAACCTATCTGAAGTATCATCTCGTTCGAAAATTAAAAAATAATAGAATTTCAAATTAAAAAGTCAAACAACACTTTTCAGTCACTAACTATATACTTCTTAAATTTATCGATGGTTCAAAAAAATACAGCTAAGTTCTTCAGCCAGCTGAACAGCTTGGCTATGTTTTTCCAGTCTTATTGACGGATGCCGAGAGAATCTATTTCAATACACCTATTACTGTTACACTGCATCCCAATAAAATACTGATTTGATTTCCTGATTTTTTAGGGATTCTCGGAACATTTACCTCAAAATCTCCGAAACGATAATAACTTATTTTGTACATTACAGAATTCAACATCGTTTCTGAAGCATCTGCTCCAACACTATAATCACCCGACTCCGTGAAATAATCTGCTTCATGTATCTCTTTTGGATGTTCACCTTCAGCTATTCGTACCATCCATAAAAACTTATTAATATCATCGCCTGAAGAATCCAAACTATCTCGAAAGTCAGCACATAATTTTTAAACATCACTCAATGGGGATTTTTTTTAAACGGCACAAGGCAAACAGATTTTAAGTTTAAAACTTTTGCAAAAAAATTTTTAAAAGAAATATTTCTTGAAAATTTTCTTTTTTCATTTGTCATATATTTTAAAAACAGGAATTAGAAGAGATAACTCAAATTTATCCGTAAGATACTCCTTACATTAAATCTAATGAAATGAGTAACCAACCCGAATAACCAATAACGCCGCCAAAAATAACCAATACATAGTCAACATCCAATGCGTGCATGATTTCATACGCTACTGACTCATTCGATGCCATCGCTTTTCCAACCTAAAAATGATCATCCTAATTCTCAGTGACTTCTTTAAAAGTAAAACAACTTCAAAACAGCAGATAGTGTAGATTGGAGTCGCATTTAAAATTCATAAAAATACAACTCTCTTCAAAAAACAAGAATACCAACTGATTTATTATTGAATACTGAATGATCTTTTTGATTTAGTTATATGGAATTCAATTTTTTGCTATAGCCTTTCTGGAAGTTTTACTCATCAACATCGATACTAAAGAAATAAAAAAAAAAAAGTAAAATTCAATTACTAGAGCTATATGCGAGTTATTCCATGTATTGTTGTCCACTAAGGTGGTACGATTTGCCATTCCAGCTATTTGATAGCCATAATCCCACCAACTCATTACACGAGCACTCTCTTCCGTATTTTTTCGCAGCCAATAATAGGCTTCACGAAAATCGTCCATTATTTCACGGTTCCTGCAATAAGCACAGGACTACTTTTTTTTTTAATAGCAAAATTATTCGAGGAGAAAATAACTAAAATGACATTTAAATTGTTAATCATCTTTTAAAATCTTTTAAATTCTTTAATCACTGCTATGTAATTTCATCGTTCATCACTAAATATTGAAATATCCTACTGACAGTCATGTATCATATACCTACCCTTTAGAATTATGTGACTGCAAGACAACAGATGGATGAGAATATGCATTACTCGTGACATATGTAGAATGCACGACAAACATTAGTAGCATAAGAACGAGCACCACTGAAACGATAGATCGCGCATTCATTCCGATAGACACTTCACCACTTTCTGGTACTGCTTGATTCGTCCATGAACCACTTTTCCGCCCTTTTCCAACCTTATCGTATAAATGTTTGTTTTCTTCTTCGTTGTTAACACTGAAACAGTCCCTTATCTTACTGAGTTCATTTTTCATTACCCACTTATATTGCTTGGATATATATTAGTGAAATAGAACGGCGTTCAAGACTAAATTTTGCAGTTTGCAATGATATGCCTCATTCCATATTTCAGTATTCTCTGAAGTATATATTTTCGTTACCTACAAAGATACAGTATTCTGAATAGGAAAAAAAACAGGTAAAACACACATTTATAGAAACCTTTCCTTTTTAAAAAAAAGCTATCAATGTAGAAACTGCATGCTTTATGCCTGCTTTTCCCATCGTAATTATTCTCATTCCATAGGCTTTTTTGCAGCTTTACATCTGTCAAAATATTATCGTAGTATATTTAATAAATAAAATTAGCAATATAGAAAAACAACAGCAAATCAGTAAAAATGAACCTTTTTGATTGATCAACCTCATCGATCAGATACCTTTCATACGTATACGAAAAAGCTATTCCAGAAAGTATGCAGACAACCGGAGTAAGAGTAAGCATTAAGCGAACCATTACACCAGCAAAATAAACAGCCGTTACTGCATAAAGTATCACTGAAAAATAAAACTACGAATTCTTCATTATTGCCAAAAACGAAGAGCAAAAAGAAAAAAAAAAAGAAATACGCTTTAACTTTTTACATTGACATAACCTAGAACTTGAAAACCTTGCAAATACAACAATAATATCTAGAAAGTTGAAATAAGAAAGAAATGAAAACCTCCTATTGCCGAAAGCAGCTATGTTCAATAGAGCAATCGAAATCTCGAAAAATATCAAAAGCTTACCGAAAACTCGTTCATCATTAACATTTTTAACACAATACCATAAACCAACTGGAAAAACTGCAGCTGTGATATGCAAATCGAAGAAAAATGAAACCCAAGTAGTGGGCTGATGTTCCGAAACAGATGCAATAATTGGTATATGAATTTTTGCATAACCAGTATCCCACAGTGAATAAAAACGTCCCGACCACGGTGCTATATAGCCTGCAAACATAGCTTAATGAATGAATATTTTCAAAGTGCACGCATAAGAAGAGCACTTTAAAAAGGTGAACAAAGTTCCTCAAAAATATAAATAATTAAATCGAAAATTGTGAAAAGTCAAAAATTGAAGTCATACCAGCATATGTTAAGAGAATAATCATAGATATTCCCAATATAAGTACCAAGGAAACTCCACCGAAAAATAACGTCATGAATTCTTTCCTTGAAACTCGATGTTGCATATACTTTAACGCGGCAATAACCTACAAAAACAGAACACAGTAACATTATCTTAAACATCATTTCAGAAATCTCGAAGATTTCAAATTCGAATAATGATTGGAATAGAAAGTACATGAAATTTACTAACCTGTAGCAAACCAAAGATACCAGCAGCAGCCATATGTTCGGAAGTTTTCACGGGCTGAAAGCCCACAAATGGTATTTGCATTGCCATTATTTGTCCCAAAATATAGAAAGTCGTATATGCTAAAATATGAAAACCGTAAAATTAAATTAAAATACATTCCAAAAGATTATGAAGGTTACGAGCAGCCATGTGTACTATGACGATAAAACTTGAGCGCAAAGGAATACAACTTTACCGAAGAAGACATAGAAATACTTCACTTATCAGAATAAGACCAAAGAATGAATAATGTTGACGATATTAACCGTATATTAGAGAAATTTCAAAAAAAAAAGATTGAAATTATAAGTGTAAGTGATCAACTGAATTGCAAATTTGAAAAATAAAAAAAAATCTTACCAATGTAAAGCTTAGAACAATATCGGCCAATTAATATGAGTGTAAGAACATGCAATGGAATCAAATTTATGATAAACACATAACCTCCCCAAGCAGAAACCATATAAAAATATGATAATGCAGTTAATGTTGCCCAAAATACGGAACCAGTTTTCACAGAACGAACCCATAAGAAATAAGTGAACTGAAACAAAAAAACAGATTGTTAAGCCATCACTTCACAAATTTCCGAATTCAAATATGGATAAATTTAAATTTACATTAAAAGGAAAGATAAAGATCTAGGAGCAAAAAATAGGAAATAAAAATTTTTAAAGAAAAAAGAAAATTTTTAACAAAAATGAGAAATTCCACAAATCTAATTTACATTTTCGAATACATATGCAGATAAATAGATGTACCTGTAATGCAAAAATTGCAATTCCTTCATTATCATAGGAACCGGCAACTGAACGACTGGTATAGCCGGGTGAAATAGCGATAAAGCATGCTGCAAACAGACCAGCACCTGGTGACCAAAGTTCCTTCGTTAAAAAATATGTAGCAATTGCTGTGAGACCACTGGAAATAATTTGATTAAACTACCACGACCATAAAATTTCATGTCGGCATTCATGTTAAAAAACGCATTAGAAAAATGTCCCATTTAAAAACTATGGAGGAAAAAATGAAAAAAACAGAAAAGTGAAGTCAGTCCACAATATCAAAGTCATTTCTGAAGTACATTAAAAATGAAAATTGCGAATTTTTGAAAAAATCATTGGGAAATAAACTATGTTCAGAAATAGTTACAAACATTAAAAAGATAAATAATAAAAGCACACCTGAATGTTGGAGCCAAAAAAACACAAACATCTCTGATATGTACGGAAATATTTAAAACTGATAAAATGTAATGTATTGCTCCTGAGGTTACCATAAGTCCAGGGTAAACCTGTGTTAACATTATTATTTTTTCGCAAAAACAAGAAAATGGAGAAAAAAGTTATTTGGGAAAATCGAAGAATTTTATTTCCTAATATGATGACATATCGATTATTATTTCAGTTTTTCGTTGCACACTAAATGAATTAAGTAACTAACTAATTAACTAACTAAATGGATTATGAATATCTATTATTATTTTTAATCTACTCTTATTTCAATTTTCGTTGCAATAATGATATTTATAATCTGTTATTAGTTCAATTTTTTAAACTATTATTTTAATTTTCGTCGAAATAATAATAGATTATATGAGTTGAAAAGAAATTAAAATCTAAAGATGCTATTTATTATATTAACACAAATTATATGAACACTTATGTTCATATGTTATATTAATATAAATTATATGAACTATTGGCACACATATTGATCTGTCTATCCGTATTTCTAATAATTCCTACCAATAAACAGATTTATGGAGAGTAATACACCCTTGGAAAACATTATATAAATAGAAAAGTCATAACAACAAAGAACAAAAGCGCTGGCATACAAATGAAAAAGTCATAGCTACATGAAATATTTAAATACGTATCGATTATTTCAAAACATTTTCTTTTGTTCAAAAAAGAGCTAAAAACTTACTGTGCCTCCAACGATTCGTCCAAGCGGATACCATGATTGATCATCAAACCAATTTAAGAAATCATAAAAGCCATGTTCAACCATATGGCGTGTTGATCGATAGTTAAACCTGATATTCAACAAAAATATTATTATATATACATAATTAAACTTCGTTTAAGAAATTTTTTTCTAAACAGCATTTTAAAATGCTCCTTCAAGGTAAAACTTTTAATAGCATTTTATAGAAGAGCAAAATACGTCTTATCAAACTCTCACTTAAACCGTAATATGTGATAATGTTTTCTTAATTTGTAACAAATCAAGAATATATCTTAAATAATTACAGTCCATCTTTTCTTGCAGTTATAACTGGAATGAAAAAATAATTTCCGGAATTGACTCGTCAGATATCCATTACTTAGAAAAATAGCGAAAAAAAAGAAAGAAAAATAAGAAAGGATAAGAACGAACCATGGATCGAATTCATGGATAATAGATTCAAATCGAATAACTGCAAATAATCGTGAAGCAAAGCCAACAATCCATGCTAATACAAGGATGATAAATGTCAATAAGCTTGTGATACCCAGCGAATTCGATGCTAACATTTTATTGCTTTCAGTTGAACCGGTTGAAGTTAACAATGAATGATCGTTCATATGCTAAAATTACAACATTAAAATTTTCAATTTATATCAAAATTCTCGCACAAGTCCCCATCCTAGGATGTAATGTAATCCTCACGTAACATTTTACGTTTTAAAAAAAGCATTCAAAAACATTCCGTAACATCCGAACACATAGCAATCTGACGGTATGCGCACGTTATATGAAGTGCGGACCGCAATAACATTGATTTGTTCGCGTGCGTTACGAAAAACAAAAATCTCAACAGTGCTATGTATCTGTTTGTCTGTATGCTATGCCGTAGTAAATTCGTATCGTTTACAACCTGATTCGTTTATCAGTATTATGAACCGGAAAACTTGCATATACCACATGCAGTAGTTTTTAACAGGATCCAGTTTATTGCTGATTTGCTTGGTCTCCTGGCAAATTCGCATCATTCGCAACCGAATCCGCTTACATGCATACGTTGTTGCATCATTCACAACCGGATTCGTCCACATACATATGCTACATTATTCGCAACCGGATCCGTTTACGTATGTCGTTATATTTTGCAACCGGATCCATTTACGTACATATGTTACACCATTTGTAGCCGGATCCGTCTACTTTCATTGTTCCGTCCGCTTATATATATACATATGCATTTGTTATGGAAAACTTGCACACCATTAATTAATTACTTTTATTGCACATATTGAATATTTATTATAAAAGTGACGGAGGTACTTAGCAACGGATCCGTTAATGTTAAGTTAAAATTTTTCATTTTATCTGAAAGATAGTTAAAATTAAAGAAATGTTTTTAAATCAACACTCAACAAACAGGTAAGTGTTATTTTTGAAATTTGCAATATTTAAAAACTAATGAAATGAGAAATTAAAAATTTGCATTTTAAATGGAATATATAATAAGCATGTGAAGAAATGCAACAAACTGTAATTAACTTTATTCAACATATTAAAATTTTCCAACTGAATAATTAAAATATTAAATGAAAAGTGATGAAATGAGAAAATGTTTCGATAATGGGAAAAAAAGTTTTCGAAATTAGCTCTTAAATTGATGATATTCAAAGTATGCGAAATTTTTCATTTAAAAAAAAAATCCTCACTGATTTATTGAAACTGGATGCTTTGACAAAATAATAATTGGTTAAGATTTAAATTTCGATTTAAATTTAAGTATTATCATTTTACATAATGTTACTTTTTCAGTTGATTTTTACCGTTTTAATAAATTGTTTTTAACAAATATATTTGTATGCTTGAATTTAAAACCCGTACCATCCATACAACGATGAAATTAAAAGCATTTCGAAATTGTCAGTAACATAATTTAGTATGAAATGAATGTGCATGTTTTGTGTAATTCTGGACGATTGTTTAATTGGCAAAATTGCTTTTTCTCGAAGGAATCATTTCCATCCAACAATTTTTTTTTAAAACTAATTTGTTTTTAAAAAAAAAAAAAAACTAATGAAATGAGAAATTAAAAATTTGCATTGTAAATAATTCTAAAAAATATTATAAATTAGAGAAAATGTGTGAGTGCGTAATCAGAGATGAATTGAACTAATTAAGATTAATTAAGATATTATTTCTTAATTTTCACGGAGATAAAAATTAACGAAACACCAGGCAAACTTAAACTCGAATTCAAAAATAATTAATCAAATAAATATCATATATTATAAATGTTCATAGTCAAAATCTATAAATCATTTAGAGTTAATAAAAATATCTTATAAAAAGATTTTATTGCTCATGTAAAAGTGAATCACGAATTTTTTTTAAAAAAACTTTTTCGCTTAAATGACATAATCGTTATCATCTTTTAAGAAATTGATTAAATATTTGCCGCCGACATATATATATATATATATATATTTGGTTTATGAAATTTTTCATATATTATTATTGTTAATTTCCTTTGAATTTCTTTCTTACTTCTTTGAAATTGGAAAACGAATTGATTTTTTTCTCCTTAATGTTATGCATAAAGTGGTACAGTAAAATAATCTCAGGGACCTAAGGTACGGTAAAGGTAAGAAAATTTGTCTTTATTTCTGAAGTTTTAATTTAGGATTTTGTTTTGTTTATTTTTGATTACATTGAATATTTGGTTCTAATTGCTTTTTTATTTTACTTTTTCTTTCATTTTGCTTTTTTTTTACTTTAATGAAACGTTCTTGGACAGATTTCACTGTATTAGAGAGCCAAATAAGATAAGCCGTTGTGCTTTTCTTTCAGGCACTTTCTACTGAGCTAAAGCTGTTGAAGAAAGAAAAAGAAAAAACAAAAGCATCGTTTTTCTTCCTAACTATGTTTTAGATTTATACTTATTTATGCCCCTGTTTTGATAATTTTTTCTTTACTCAGCATTATTTTGTTTTTTCTTTTTGTCTCCCAAGTATTCTGCTATAAAAAACATCTCTTACACTGTATTTTAATATATATAAATAATTTAAACAAGAAATTTTAAACAAATCAGCACAAAAATTATTTACGAAAGAGAGGGAGAGAGAGAGAAAAGAATACTGAATCAGATGAAAATTGCTAGGCAAAAATGAAAGATAAAGTAAATGAAAAAAATAAAGAAACATTCCCAACTAAACTGACTATTTCACCGATTAAGTTTTAAAAAATAATAAGTAAATTCTTTTTCATTTTTAATTAAATAGTTATTTTAGAAAAAAAAAGAAACTGGCAAGTTAACGATTATTATCTGTTATTCCAACCTTCTAATTATATCTTTTAATGAGCAAAGAACATATTCCTTATTATTACATACTTCTCCATCACGATTGAACAAAACGGCTCTTACACCTGCCTTTCTTGCACCATTGAAATCTTTCTCTTCGTCATCACCCACATGAAGCATTTCCTCCATTTCACTAATTTGAAAGTATTTCGCAGCTTTTTCAAAAATTTCCTTATTTGGCTTTTCCACACCTATTTCTCCGCTTAAAAACATTACTTCGAAATAGGATGACAGCTTTAAGCCTTCCAGAATATTCCTAAGACGTTTATCAAAATTTGATATTATACCTAATCGAATTTTTCGATCCTGCAACTCCTTCAAATGATCGTGAACCTGTAAAAACAAATTTCTATAAAAATATGCATATTTTCTTATTTCACATCAATCTGCTGTCAACTTAGAAATTTCAAATTAAGTTAAATGGTTCCGAAATTGATAAGAAATCGTCCACCACTCTGAGTGTTATCAATATCATAATTGAAGAAAAAGATGTACTGCATTCAATGAAATGTATTGAATGCAATATGATTTACACCACGCTTTTCTAAAAGAAATCTTTACAATGTCAGCAATCGAACGTTTCATTCCATTCTAACATTCTACTAAACTACGTGAGCAGTTTCTACCTCAGAATAATACCATAAAAAAACTTATTCAAGAGATGATAACAAGACATTCTAGAAATACTATTATCTTTCATCTGGTAACTTTTTTCTTGCCAATTAAATACCTGTATCCAAACGTTATAAATAAAAAATTAATCGATACCTGACTGTCAATTAATCTCCATGGTTCCACAGAACCGTAATAAGCAAAAAGCATATGTGCCAATTTATCTATCTCAGAACTTCTTTCACCAATCTGCAAAAAAAAAAATTCAAACTTTCGTAAAATATACTTAAATATTTCAAAGATATATGTAGAACTTATTAAACAGTTACAGCTCTACTCTGATGTTGGAATTCAGAAAAAAAAACAGCACAAATGATGGAAAGGAAATTTTCTTAAACTAAGAAGATATAGTGTTACAGTTAAAGTTTCGCCGATGGTTTCAAATAACATTCCAAATAATGTCTTACGAGGATCAGAGCAATTTTAGAAATAACGAGGATCAGAGCAATTTTGGAAATACTTTTCATCCCATGAATGTTCTAACTGATGATATGATCATGCTTATCAATAAAAAATAAATTTATCAGAAAAAAATATTACAATGATAGAAAATTTTAGCTAACATCTGCGAAGCAATTCTTTACCAGCTCAATCCACCATGCGACTTCACCATCTTTTCTAAATCCATAACATAATTTCCGTCTTGATAAACTTTTAAAATTTCGTCGAAATGCTTCATCTAATTCATCGGCATTGCACTGAATATTGATATGTTTTGCAAAAGCAGCATATGTATGCCCTGGTGATTGCTCTAAACTATAATATGATTAAGTGTTTGTTTTGCTAAACTAATGAAAGAAAAGAAGCTATTATTAGGAAGAAAATCATATTTCTTCCGATCTGTGATCCGGAAAGTTTAAGCAACAATCACTTGTAATAACTAATTACTGAAAATATAGACAATAATAATATTGATTATCCTAAAATTTCATGATTAATTAACTAATGCCTTCCTTAAAAAGTCCTGTAAATAAGAGTTTCTTATATAATGTAGCTGTCGAATTGACATTTAGATATGTGTAAGAATGCATCAGATTTTTTTTATGAAAATGATAACATTTATAGTAAAAATGATAACATTCATATATAAAAATTAAATCTCTTATATTTAGCATTTAAAAATGATAACATTCATATATAAAAATTAAATCTCTTATATTTCACACTTACCGAATTAACGTATTTAGCGCATCCAACGTTATAACACGAAGTTTTTTACCCTGGAACATTGGAGCATTTGATGAGCTGAACTGTTGAAAGCTTTCCAGAAAATATAATCTAGCTTTTAACATCTTTTAAGTATTTTCCATACACTGAAACAATCATTTATCCATGTTTTCCTGCTT
>UPTC01001654.1:0-13895 GCA_900537255.1 Acanthocheilonema viteae
GACAAAAACAAAGCAAAGGAAAAGTAGACGCAAATAGTTCTGATTGAAGTGCAGATTTTTACTGAACAAAGAAGGAACGGCCGAGGAAGAGTATTTAATCAATGATTAAGGACATACAAAATAGCAAACAAAGGATGAAATGTGGAGGAAGGGGAGAGGGAGAGGAGGGGGCAGTTTCTTGGAAAAAAAGTGAAAAGAACAGTTGAAGCGTTTGGTTAGAAAAAATGAATGGAAAAGTAAAACTGTGAAGTTTAGTGAGAAGGGACCTTTTTATATCATTTCCAATTAACAATTTAGCTTATCAGTAAATTGTAATACAGGAGTGGAGGATAGCGACATGGTCTATATAGTCTATACTCATTGCTAGTTTCTCCTGTTCTTTTCTCATAGAATGATTCAGTAATAGATCTACAAGCCCTCAGGATGTTTACTAATGCTTCTCCCTTACTGCACAGAACAGTAGGTACACACATACACACACATACACACACAATTTATACTCATTTCCTCTTCTCAACACGTAATAAGCTCCATTAAACGGCATTTCAACTCCTATTCACAAGTGTTTTTGAAATGCTTGGAGGAATGGATACGCATGTTCGTTTGATAATGAGCCGTTGCGATAGCAATGAAAGCATTCATCATTTTGATAACCTTCGGTCACTCGATTTCATTCATAATTTGCAAGGAATTTCAGTCCAGAAATACATTCCGATATTTCATATTCCATCTTCAATCTTCTTTTTCCTCTCTTTGCTAATCATTCATTAAATCTGTTCCTCATTGTTTTTTTTCTCACCTGAGCATGCAAAAAAAAAATCCTACTTTCCTTTCCATAGCATTGTCATCCTTTGAACTGGTAAAACAAATTGGGAAAAAGTTAAATTAATCAGACTAAGTTAAAATATTTTATTCATTTAATTACGAAAGAAGAAAACAGCACTCATACCAAATTTTCATCATTATCGAAACCTTTCTCAAACAAGTCCGTTGATAATTTTGAACTTTTTGGGTAGAGGGATATTGCAAAGATGTTTTTGAAATATCGTGCGGCAGAGGTATTTGTTTGAAAAATCCGGTTATGGAATTAGCAAAAACAAGTCTTTTATTACATTTCATTTGGATTTATCGAGACGATTTCTTTTTTTTTGAAAATCATTCTAATGCTTCGAAAAAGTGCAATTTTTGACTAGCTTAGTTTTCAAATAATCAAATTAGCTATGGCAACATACAAACAGAAAGATTTGAACAACCAGCACTCAACTAACGCTCTTTTGCTGAATTATTCATCAGTTTGAAAGATTTCAAAAGGATAGAAATGGTATTGTATAATAGAAAGAGAGAGGCAGAGAGGGTGGGAGAGAAAGATATGCTTTGTTTTTGATTGAACCGATCCATCATTATTACGACATAATGAGGAAAGAGTCCAAAAAAGCCGCAGCAACTCTTGATAGTCTCAGTAATTTTCGATTCTTCAGGATCAAAGTTTATCCGATTGTTAAATTTATTAGCACTAAATAACTGAAACTGAAGGTTGGTACGACGGAAACCTGGCAATAAATTTGATATTACATTAATAAATTGTTTTGATGTAGGCAAAAGATGGGCGGTACATGGGTACGGAGGATTCGAGGAGAAAGGACATGGGGACAGGTAAATTAGTTCGATGAAACAACAACACAGCAAATAGCAACGGGTTGAAGTAATAAATTAGAATTTTGGGGGAAGCGATTGGTAAGAAGTGCGCTAAGAAGTGAGGACCTTGACCCATGTCCACTATCACTCACTATCAATCGTACTGTGTTCTCCCTAACCCCCTTCCCGCTGTCCTACCTATTGCAGCCACCGCCACAACAATTCAACTCTCTTCTATTCCCTCCTCTGCCGCACCATTGTATTATTATCGGTCGTCAATCAAAACAGCTAATAACTTTTCCCCCTCGTTCTCTTTTTCATTCCTTAACCTTTGATGATAAGCCATCATTAACGAAAGCAATAATGCAAAGTCGCCAAGCATTCATATCATATTGTAAAATGCCCTCTGACCCCGATTACTCACTTCTCTACAATGCTTTCCTTTGCTATTCGTTTCCCTTCCTTTCCTCACACCTGTACACTACCGTATTTACTCCATGCTTTCATTACTGACAAATACTGATAATGTAAATGCAATATGTGCAAATGACATCCTTCATTTTGCACTGAAATATTTCTATCTCTTCTTTCTTGCTCTCTTGTTTGCAAACCATAACAAAAAAAGGAGGACAAGTGAAGGTAAATGAGAATAAAAATTTAAAAATTTGATGACAAAGACAATTTCAAAAGATTTTTTAAAAACAAAACAAATTAAATGATATTGTAAAATTAATTGTTGCGAGAGGATAGATCTTATTAATGAGCAATATGCTATAGTTAAGGAATAAAAGTAAGCAATAAAATTGAAATGGAAAGAAAGGGATTTTTAAGCCTTAGCAAGGAATGCATCTGATAACTTATCACTGCTCAAAAATTGCACCGTCAATAATGCCTTCTGTTTATTGATTAATACAGTTAAATGATCAAGCACACTCTGTGTTGTCTGATGCAAATAAAATGTCACCATATGTTATTGTGAATCAAAAACAAAAAGTATTCCAATTTCAGTATTAAAAAGATTTTCGAAATAGCTGCTAAAATGGTAGCAGATAATTTGAAATGAGCTCAATATGGCTTAATTGGAAAGGAAAGGCGATCGCAGTAAACACAATGCGGAATCTGAGAAAAGAATGGAAAAGGATATGAAAAATAAGCAGGAATGAAAGTACTCAAAAAGAATACAAAAAATGAAAATGCTCAAAGAAGTGAGGATTTTATGTAAAAAATGTTTATTACTTTTCCTTTTCCAACACTATCATTTTATAATCACTTAAGGATATTCCAATATTTTCCCAGAAACTTTTGGCTTCTACTTTTGCAGTATTGTGATAAAAAATGAAGAAACAAATGAGCAGAAGTGAAAGGTAAAAGCTTTACAATGAAAGAAATGAAATGACAATAGCACAGATTGTACTTTGAAAAGATTTTAACTACCTGAAAAATTTGTTCGCTTGCAGAAATTAGTTTACACTATTTTGTTGTTGCTATATGTGTTGCGACTGTTTTTTCGTCCTTTTTCTTTTTTTAAAAAAGTTTAAAGAGAAAGTTAATAAAATGCCAGACAAATTCATTCAAATTCTAATTCAATCTCATTTTCATTGTTATTCATGTATTTCATGTCTATTCAATTCCCAAAATAACAAGCAGAAAATAGAACTGTCATTATCCTTTGTGAAATATGCATAACAATCAAAAGAACAAGGAAAAGTAGTTGATATTGCTTTCTTGATAAATAGAAATATATTTAAATTCCAATTTTTGTTTTTATTCCATTCATTCTTATTCCCTTCCTATTTCACACAAATCTCCACTTTTTAGTAAAAAAAAAAACAGTGACGTCGTCGCAATTACCGTTATCTCTGTTAGGCAATTAATCACACTCCGCTTCTTGAAATTTTAGCTTATTGTAGATTTTTCAGGTTTAAATCTAAGCATACCTGGGCTACTGGCAATTTCTAAATTGATTGATGTTTACCGAAATTTAAATATTTTTAAATCGAATCCAACCGAGAGCATTGTACCAAAGAATTGACATAAGAACTATAAAATTAAAGTTTTAGGTTTAAAAGCAAATAAAGTAATTGCGTAAATCACCTAATATGTGTAACTAAATGGTCAAGTGTTATCGACGATTTGAAGTCAACCAAACAGAAAACTAATGCATCAAGGAGAAGAAATTAATTACTTAGACGGTTAACTGATTTATGAATAAATAATTTAATTAGAAAATTGAAAGAAAATGGTTAGATTATGTAGGATTGACGAGAGACACAACAACTACTTAAGACAAAATTCTTAAGTACTACTGGAAAATATTATTTACAGAACAATCATAAATTAAAGGGATGATAAATGAAAAGAATATGGTCGGAATAATATATGAGCATTAATGATCTAAGAGAGAAGAACAATTTGCCTGTAGCCATAATATTTGTGCTAAATTAAACGACGATGAGCAATATCATATCATCAGTCAAATGCATAATGCCAAATGCCGAATGTTTGAAAATTAGAAAGTTAAACAATTAGACAATAATCCTCGCCTATTTTCAACTCGTTGAATTTTAACTTTTAAAACATTCATCAGAAAATGGCTTTTTCAAAATAACCATTTTCATAGATTGCACCGAATTACTGTAATACTCTCCGGATCAGGTAGTTGAGCAGTATGTTCTATCAACGTTTATTATGTTTAACACATTATCACTATTACTAGGTGACAATAATAGTGACAACATATGGATGATATACAGTTATGGCTTTATAGATTGTTTAAAAATCATTAACATTTTTAATTAATACTTTATGCATAAAAGTACTACGCAATTACATCAATATCGGTAAATTCTTCTGCACAGAATTTTGGTCACAACTTTTCGCAAAAAAATTCATTATCAAATGGGCGTTGAAATTAAACCAACCAGATCAAGCTGGACATTATGGTACCCTTTCCAACTAAATCGCGAAAATACGTTGAGAATTTTGCCTAATTTTAGAGAAAGTAAAATTGATAGCTTTCTTCGAAAAATTGGTACCATTGATCCTGTTATTCACATGTAAATTTGGAGGAAAGATTATGCGAAACGCAAACAAAACGAAAACCAAACAATAACACTGAGGTTAATTTTTGCTTGGTTTTGTTAATAAAATGAATAAAAAAGTGAAGATAACAAATATAGAACCGAATGTGAAAGTGGTATTTCAGAATAATAATGATAATATACTAATACTGTGATTTTCAAGCGAAGTCTCTTTGCAAACCTCTAAATTGATGCAGAGGAACGTATTTGAATTTTTTTAAAAAGAGGAGAGGAAGGAGGAAAAGAAACAAGTGTAGGAAAGGGTTAAAATCAGAAACAGAACAAATTATTTTGTATCTTTTCAGCAAATATTAATTCAATATCACATCAATAATTAATTTTTTCAGGAAAATATTTTGAAATACTCATGGATTTTGCAGAAAGTATAGATCCTGACTAACTATTGCATGAAAGAAAGTAGCTGATTAAATTTGAATGATATTTTAACAAACTGCTATTAAAAAGTGTTGGTAGAACCAAAGGAAAGGAGCGACAGCCATTGTAAATTTTAATGCTTCAATAGTATGTACCATTTTAATACATACAGTTTTTACGTATCGTTTATTTCATCTTCTAAGGTTAAATTTTTGAAGAACAGAGGTAGGCAAAGAAGAGAAGAAATGACCATCTTTGAATAATTTTGGATATCATGAGAAAAAGTCAAGGAACAAGATGTAATTAAAGACCGGTTATAATTCATTTAAATACAACATATTAGCTCACTAGTTTTTATTATAATCCTACCGACCTTCAACCTCGCAATCCGTCACCGAGCTTCTCCCTATCTCTATAAAAAGCAAATAGCGGAGATATTTTTATCCCTCGGCGGAGGGGAGGGAGAGGGGAGGGAGGTAGGGAGCGGATAGAGGAGGAAGGGGGAGGTTAAATTGTTGCTGATATTACTAATCACCGGTACAGCCACCGCCACCACTACTAATACAACAGTGCTGCAATTTCGTTGCTTTATATTGTTTTCTCATCGAAACAGTCATCGTTGTTCAATTTAGGTGAAGCGCATTGTTGTGCAATGCATATATTACATCATCTAAGGTAAAATCTGGTTTCGAATAACAGTCTTTCAGTGAGATTCCACGGAACTTGTTCCCTATTCCGATCTTCTTTCTTATTCTCTGTCTTTTTCACCCATCCTTTTTGTAAGCTTTCTTCTGATATATCATTTCCCGATTATCACAGCTTTCCCTTCCCTTCCAGTTTTACACATTCTCTTCAACTTTCAATATTATTTTTCTGTTCAATTATCCAGAAAAACCTGAAAAAATATATATACTATATGCATCTTAGTGTGTATGTGTGTGTGTATGTGTCATTTTGTGCGCAATCGTCATGAAAATGAAAGTGTCAACAATTCATTTTAAGTCTTTCAGATATTTCACATTCATTTCAATGTTATTCACATAATTTTACACACTCAACTTTTGAATCAAAAATAAATATGCTAATAGATGCATAAATGAATAAGCAATAAGTTGTAATCATTCGTTTTAGCTAAAAAAAAATCAAATATCGCTTAACTGATTAGTTTTATTTCGATTTAGTTAATCTAACGAAGTATTCACTTTCCTGCTTATTTCTTCATTTATAAACCAATAAATTTGCTAATTCTAATAATATAACATTTCGTTATTGGACGCCTTATTCAATGCGACAGATTCTAATCACTTTAGATTTGTAAAAAAAATTCGTTACAAATTTTGGTTGCTCACTTATACAGATTTCGCAATTTATGTTCAAAGTAATTTTTGAGCAGGCATTACCCTGTTCCGATACGCGTGATCGAATGAATTTAATACTGCTAAACAAAAAAAATGCTCACATTTAGTAAAGAATGAAATTGCGTGCAAAAACCACGAATGAATGTAAGGTTGGATATTCTTTGGAAAGTAGTAAAAAATTGAGAATTCACCTGACATTTTGTGATAAAAGTTATATTGGCTAAGTTTGCAATACAATTTAAGTAAGAATGCTAGACAATGAATTATTTGTAGTGTGCATTCACATCTATTTCTGCTGCACTTCAAGAACAACACATAGAAGTAAATTCACAGCAAATTTAATGCACGCTTTCAAAATTCAAAGTTGGATTTCTCAAACATTTCTTTTGTGCATTCGGAAAACACAAACGTTCTTTACTAAATGCTATGTCATATCTGAATGATACAATAAAGGCACCATAAAAATTTAAAATCATATATTCCAGTGAAATCCAAAATGACTACATATTCACTTGTTTAAACAATGAAAAGAAGGAACAATAAATAAGAAGGAGAACTGAATCTAAAAAATTTTTGCGGAAAAGAAAGTAATCAAAATTTTCTTATCGTTTAAAATGATTATAAATATTCATTTGTATGAAAGAAATTAAAAATAAGTTGTTCTAACACTAATAGTCTAATTAGTGATCAGTTACAGGAAATGTATAACAGTTAACACCATGCGTCAGGAATTTTTTACGAACTTCTCTTACATAGAACTGGAAAATAGTGGTAATATATTGCACTAAAATGTTGGGACAATCTTAATTTGTTCGATAAAGATTTTACAGAAATGGAAAGAAGATGTGATTAACTGAGAAAAAACAGATTAAGAAACGGAGAAATGGAAGTAAGGATCCAGAATACAAGAATGATAGCAAATGTTCATTATAAACAAATGTGAAAATTTTTACGGTCACGACTATTTCAACATCAGTGATTGACCTTTGTTGGAATAATATAATAGAGAGAATGAAAAAGGAGTAAATAGATGAATTCCATTAACTGTTATATGATCAGGAAATTGTGATTTGAAATCAAATTTTAAAATTTAAAGACCTGCTAGCAACTGATGAAGCAAGCGTGTACGAAGGACAAAGAGTATTTATTGGATGTAGTTGAAAGTGAATTTGTTTGGGAAGTTTGGAAATAATGTGTCGACAGGACTGGTCGGCTTCTTGATATTAGCTATAACAATGGTTCATGTTATTTCTGATTTAAATGATGAGAAAAGGTTGCAAAGGTTCTAAGAGAGGAAGAGCGGATGTCTTCGAGAATTCTGAGAGAAGGGATGACGGTGAAAGTGCGTAGAAGAGAGAAGTTGGAAAACTTTCATTGGTTGTATTAGTCCGGTCCGCCTGAGGGCAGAAGCTTTATTGAACCTTTTCTATCACTCAGTAAGCATCATTTGTAATTCTTTCTAGCTGCTCAAAAATTTACCATTACAAATGGGTTGAAGTAAGACATCGGTACGGCAGCAAATACCACTCACAGATCGCAACAACAACGTTCTCAAAATGATGGCTGCCAACGGCTGCTGGTATTATGCTTCAATGACTTTTACCCAAATATCTCGTTGTACTTCAGCAAAAAGCTTCTGGTTTCTTTTGTCAAACTGTTGATTTCTGCGACACCTTCTTGCGTCGTCAATAGCAGTACTTTTCAATCTCATTCCCTCTCATCTCTTTTCATTGAAACCTCTCATGAACGATGAAATGAAGGGCAGAAAAAGAGAAAGGGATGTTAGGGAAGACGAAGAAAAGCATCCGGCGAATTCCTTATTTTTCACTTTTCCAAAATTCATTTATGAAGCAAATTTTGTTTTAGAAAAAAACAACGGTTCAAAATGATAACTTTTGTTAAAGTGTTCTACTTTGTCTCATAATGGATGAGAAATAATGTTCCATTTCGGTGACCGCTATCTTTTCTTCATCTTTCTTCCTATTCCTCTTCCATTTCTTTCATAAAGTAAAGGAGAGAACATTTTTGTAACAACAACAACAACAAGAAAGAGCGTTCAAAAAATGATGTTGAACCATTTCCCCCCTCCCCCCCCTTTTTTCCTATTTTTTTTGAACAAAGCACAAATCAAAGTTACAAAATTTTGGAGGAGTGTATTTCCTTGCTACAATTCCTGCTTTTATAAGAACCCGGAAGTAACTTTAATTAAGGTTAAACAACTTTCCAATCACTTCAATAACAATAATAATAATACTTAAATAAAGCATCTTCAATACAAACAAAAAAATGCAACACAAATATCAACTGAAAAAAAAAGTTTCAAACGCATCCTGAAAATTTCTGTTCCTTCATATTTTATTGAACCAGAAAATATGTCAATTTTGAAATTCTTTAATATCAATTAGTGAAACACTGAGCGATGTTCAGAAATCAATGTTTTGTATTTTCTGTTGCTTATGACATGCCTTCTGAGCAATCCAATATGTTTTTAAAAGCTTGAAGTCATCAAAAAAAGAAAAAAAACGGGATGACAATTTACGTTGCGTTTTTATTTTCTGAAATTCAACTGTATAATTCACTTCCACATCGATGTTATATAACATTTTAGCTTTTTTTTTGATGAGAGCAATTTTTTGATTGTTAGCTATAATTAGCTTTGGAATTTTCATTAATTTGTTTGAACTTGATACAATTTATAAATTTCTATCTCTTTTGAAATTAAAAAGTTGATATTTCAACGAGTAGCATTTATTATTTCATAATATTTTGAAGCAAATTCCCCAATTTAAGATTTCTTTTCGTTTGTTAATTTGCATGTTTTAAATTAAGCATTCTCGAATGCTCTCTGAGGATTTTCTGCAATTTCATAGATTGGCCCTTACTTCAGTATTTCAAAATTACTTGAATGAACTTCATTCTTCTCTCAGTTTTCATTTGTAATATCAGCAGAAATTTAGATTACATTATATGAAAATGCAATGCACTATTTTATAGACAATTATTTTAATAGGAATTTTTGCAGCACTGAAAGTTTAACGTTAATGGTTTTAATAACGAATCACATCTTTAATAAAACTACATATTCCGTTTTCTGTTTATTCGCATATTTTACCTTTGAAGCAGAAAATTTTCTTCTAAAATATTCAATCATACCATTCAATCAACATCTATTGCATTGCATTTTACTAAAACATCAGATTTGACTCTTTTCATTCTCACTATTATTCCCTTTTTATGGCGGTGATCGGAAAAAGCCCCAATATTCAATTCAGGATGTAGTCGCTTAATTTCAATCTTAAATTTTTCTGTTAGAAAGAAATGAAAAGAATTTTGCACATCTCTTCTAACGGCAAAAGTAGTCAGGAAAAGCTAAATTTTTGCCTTAAGCCATGCTCATAATCGGAGATAGAGCATTCATCGAACCCGACCAGAATGATTAGATTAAATCATTTTCCAAATGCGATTACGATAACATCTCCGCCCATAATGTTGTTTATCAAATTCTGCTAATAATATTTTGAAATTTTCAATGCTTATAGTAAGTAGTATGATGATTAAATATGTTAATTAATCAGAAAAAAAGGTATGGTTAGGAACATTATGATTTTGGTGAATAAATTTCCTACAGGATATGTTCAATCTAATCAACAACTTCCGTTACTTTCATTTTCCGCACAACTTTGCTTTTCATTAACAGTAGGCATTGATGAAAAGCGCATTGTTGCTTTCAACCTTTTTGTGTATTATTTATAAATTAAATATAATACTTTTATAATGGATGTAACGGAATTGAAAAACAACCAGATGCATGTGTGCATGCATACATGCACGCATGTATTATGTGTTTGTTTCTTAGCAAGCATGCTTGTTGTATACGTGATTGATTAAACTTGACTTTTGCTATTACATAAAAACAGCTTCTGAAAGGTTGTTGATTAATATTAACTATTCAAAATCAATTCAATCTGTTTACTCGTCGTCCAGACTTTAATTTGATTTAATTCCTACCGCTGAAGTCTAATATTCTATTCCGCTATTCCCTTTCAATATAAACTGATTTTCTTCTCTTTTATATTCTCAAAATTTATCAAATATTTCTTCTTTCTTTTTCCATTCGTTAATTTAGACCTTGAGTTAAATTTATAAAAAAAAGATTCCCAAGAATTTAATTAATTGATACAATAAAATTGCATTTATATTTGGTTGTTTCATTTTTGAAACATCATCATTTATTTTCTCTGCATTGAACTTATTTAGTCCATTGTTGTCAATTTTGATTTGTTTAATTTCTATATTGTTGTTAATTATTTGATTAAAAAGTTAATTTCAACAACAAAAAACTTGAAGAGAAGAAATATTTACCAATCTACGGGAAACGTTCAATTTTCTGTTATTTTCCATTAAAATCTTAAAAATAGTGTTCTCTCATAAGTACTTTCATAATTGTCCCAAATATGAAAAGCATCAAAGATAGAACCACTGCTTTTTCATGCTTTCATTTCTAAATTTCAATCTGAAGCGATTATTTGTTCTAAGCGGAAAAGAGTCTGATTTCTTCTGGTCCAGCAAATTGATGTAAATAAAATGGAAAGATCATTTTGCTAACATTAAACAGTTGCTCTTAAAAAAATGATGACTTATAATTGGACGAGATCTTTACAACCAACCATTTCGCTATTTCTTTTGCATCTATTTCTCTAAAGCAATTCTAAAATATAATTTCCTTTTCGTACCGTTTATTTTTCACAATTTTTCTTCTCATTAACATTTTAATGATTATTTTAATTATTAATTACTCGCACCTAATGACTATTTAATTATTAATTACTCGCATCTCAATGACTATTTATTATTCATATTGGTAGATAACTGATGATTGATTTTTGTTAAAGTTAAAATTTTATTTAATTAATTTCATAAAAGTTAAATTAAATTATTCTTCTAGATATTCAGAAATTAAATGAATAAAAATCAAATCATTATATGGCAATAAAATTTTTAATCTCCAAAACTCGCAGCATTTACTTTTTTTACATTCTTTTTCCAAAAAATTTATTTAAATTAAATCTTATTCATTCAAGGCTTTGAAATTATTGTTTACATAATAATAGTTAAGAAGATTACAATTTATGTAGAAATTTTCAGGACTAAACAATTGAGTTGAACATGTAATGTGGAAATGATTGGAAAGTGATAAATCTATGGGTGGGAGATGTGAAGGAAAGGCATGCCATTCGGCAAATGTATAAACATTTCCTAGGAAGAGGCTTAAATATAATATATTACCATCACTGCTCACATCTCAACAAGTAATTCACAAATTTCATTGATTTACAAAATAGATGGTCAATAAAAAAAATATTATTATAGTAATTAATTTTTAATATTGAATACACATTTTTAATATACTAATATATAATGCATTTGTATTGTAAGTTATTTGTATTATATATTAATCTTTCCTTATTTTTAACATAACACTTAATAGTCATTGGTTTTTTTCCTGAATTTTTGTTTTGCTATATTAATCTTAATATTAAATTTTTTGATTTGATTTTTTCAGAATTTTCATATTTCATCCATAATTAATTTATTTCGTTTTGCCACGTTCATATCGTGATTTTTTTTTTCAATTTAATCTTTCGGCTAAATAGGCGTATTAATTTTTTTTTATCCTGGCCTTTATTTTCGTTATTTAATTATTGATTTCTTATCATTAAGTCACTTCTCTTCATCTTCAACAGTCTGCTCAATTGCTGTAGTAAACGTTGCTAATCAATATTACTACAAAGATGTAATAATAGTGTGCAGTTTAAGTTTCTTATTTTTCAATCTGCTTCCTTTATCACATTTTCCGTTAAATTAATACTACCAAATCAATCTTTCTAATAAACTTTCTAAGCCTTATTTCCATTAATTTTTCCTCTCTTTTTACTTTTTCCACAATTATTTATCGTGTCTCACTGCACGCTGTGCGCACATCATTAACGTGAAATAATTCTCGCTTCCCGTTTTTATTCATTATATTCCCTTCCGGTATCTCTCGCTACCACACATTTCCTTATTCTAAGTATCATTCATCTATCATTATTAAATGTAGTGTCCATATTTATTTTTACGATTTTTTTTTTCATATAATTTCAAATGTTTCACATAGAGCTTTTATTTTCACATTTAACATTTCATATTCATAATGATACTTATTTTTGCGATATTTCAGTAGAATATATTTGTTCAATTATGAATAGCAAAAATGAGAAGAAGGTTTTTACAACATTTCTTCTTTGTTGATATTTCCATCATTAGCCGTTAGATTGCTTCTCAAATGAATCCAGCTGATACTATTAAAGATTCTCGAAAATGAAAGTTTTACTGGATCTATGTTTGTGGTAAGATTTCATGTATTTTTTTTAAGCCCAATCTACAAACAAGTTTATCATTCCTCGTGTAAATTTTTCATTGTCGTTTTGTTAAATGATGGTTGATTTTTGATCTTGCTATAAATACTGATAATTTACTTTTTGTTCTTTTGCAAATAAGTCACCTTACCAAAACAAGATAATCGTGTGCTCGTACTAATAAAATCCTCGATAAAATTTTAAACATCGTCGTAAAGAAATCCAATAAATTTCCTCACAAACAAATAAACTAATGAAAATTGGAAAAAAAGATAACTCTTCTCCCATATATTTGCAATCGCCTACAATGATTGGTTATAACGTGATGTAAAACATTTTTAACATCTTCACGCTTCTGCTTTTAAAACTTTTTCTATAAAAAAAAAATATTTCAAATATTTCATTTGCTTCTTGTTACCATTTTGAGTCCATTCCTCTTTACCTGAATCTAATTGACTTTTTATTTAATAGTTACAGTTTGGCTCAAAGATATTAATAAATTTTATTTCAAGATTTGTCATATTTACAGTGAAATATTCCAGTCAATGAGATCAAAGAAAGCTGAGGTCCACAATTTTGTTACATTTCTGGACCTCAGCTTTCTTTGTTCTCATTGATTGGAATATTTCACACTTCTCGATTCCTTCCATCATCGCAATCACTATTTCATAGTCTTCAAGCCATTCATAAGTAAGCCTTTAAAGAGTCTCATCGAAAGGCCTCTTAATTGTATCCATAATTAGTTGGCTTGCTAATTTGTATGGAAGTAGATGTTAACCATTTAACTGCATACGTCATTTTAGATGGCGCAATCTTTTCCACTTCGCTGTCTTCCAAATTGTTTCTGTCATCTTTTCCGCTATTCTTCACGTGTTATACCTTCTGCTTCAGTTTCATATCCGCCGGTCGTATATTATGTCGTGAAAGTTTTTTGTTAGCTTTATTCTAGTAGATTTTATGAGGTATTCAGTAGAGGGATTGCAACTCTGTGTTGAAATGTTGGTCCTTTGATTATGGAATAATAGTTGAGTCCTATTCCAATGTGGTTG
>UPTC01001656.1:2494-13880 GCA_900537255.1 Acanthocheilonema viteae
ACCATTAAATATTACAATATGTATCATATCTCAATGCGTAAATAATAGCAGTGTCTTATATGAAAATAATGATAATATCAGTACCGTATTACATTAACCATTTTTTGTGTATACGGTATAATTCTTTCAACAAATACTACTGTAATAACTAATTTCATCCTCTTCCTTTTATTTATTAACTAAGAAAAAAAATTTGTTAAAAATATACAGCACTTTTTCTAACACGTACTATTGCATTATCATATTTCAATTTTTTGTTTTTGCGTGTTAAAATTACATTCCTTTCAGTGATTATTGATATATCAATTTTGCAACAGATTATTTTCTATGACAACGAAAGAAGGAAAGATTTATGAAAGCATTTATTTATCTTTTTTTCAATTTTTTTTTGAATAAATTGAAATTAAACTTGTCAGTTAAATACTAAAATTTGTACAAAAATTTAACCATACCTTTTTTTCTTCACCGTTTAAAAAAAAGAAAATGAAGAAGAATAGGATGGAAAAAATTATGAAGCAGAAGGAAGAACGAGAGAGAGAGAGGGAGACAGAGAAAGGGAATGTGGGAGAAATCGTTAAATATCAGAAAATATTTTTCGTAAAATACATTTAACTAACACAAAATATATATTTAACGTACTTATTAAAATTTGTTATATAATCTACATTTTATAATATCTTCCAATCAAAAGCAAAAAAAAAATCTATTTTTCTTTTTCTTTCCTTTTTTCTTTATACTTCCCTCATCATTCTCTTTTTCTTTTTTTTTCGATTTCTTTTCTTTCTTTGAAAAAATATGAAAATAAAACTTTCCCAATGATTTTTTTTCTGTCCTACAACTTTAAATGCTTTATTTGTTAGTTATTGAAAAGAAAGAAATCGTTTGCATTTCAAATTATATTCAATTCAATACTCACTTCTTTCTTTTTTTCTATCGTTGCAACCAGTGGAAAATATTATGCAAATTACAAATAAAAATTTTTGATCAATTTTTTTCCCATTTTTTGCATCCTTTCAATTGAAAGAAAGAAAAATTAAGCGATTGATTGCACTAAAATATGTACTTATAAATTTTTCTGACATAAAGCATTTCAATAATTTTGAAATTATTGAAATTTTTCATAACTAATAGTTATGAAAAAAAATTTTTTTTTATGAAGAAGAAAATTGCAAAAAAGCCAAATCAAAGAAAAAAAAACAAAATTAAAAAAGCATTCTGAATTGCTCAATTATTTCAATGCATAGTTTGTAAATAATTTATGTAAGATAGGATAGTAAATTAAGGATTTAAATAAAATTTTCGGAATTAGTTCTAGAATAAAAAGATTAAACATACTATTATTTGTGCTATCAAAGAAGCTCTGTTTGTTTAATAAAATTCTGAATTATATTTCACTAATATTTACTGATAATTTTCAGAGAACATACGTATTATCCCAACCAGCAATATATCTGTCAAATTTTGTGCACCAAAAAGCTATTTATTTAATAAATCAGTAAACGAACAAATTAATTGATTAAATAAACAAATTATAAATGATTAATTTTTAGTTCTATTAGTTTCTTTTTTTATAATGAAAAGAATGTTATCTTATAGCAGGAAAATCTTTTTTTCTTTTTTTATATCTGTTGTTAGGTTCGAAATTATTTTTAGTTTATTTTTTATTATATGCGTTGCATATTTTGTTAAGCAAATACAATGCTTATTATATGTTTAATTAAATTCTTAAAAAAAAAAATGAGCTCCTTATTATGTGCAAATTTATTATGTAAATAAACAAAATTATTTGATAGGAAAATGACAAAGTTCTTTAAAAAAATTTTCACTTTTAATAATTTAATCATTGTTGCAAAGTAATTCGATGATTTATTTATTTTTGTCTTTTGCGTTTAATCATTTAAAATTTAAACAAATTAATGTGAATTCTTTTTCTTTATATAACAATTTTTCATTTCATACAAATTTAGACAAGATTTTTATTAAATTTTGATCTAACAATAAAAGACTAGTTTGCTTTTAAATGTGAATTTTTCTTTTCACTTACCATAATTAAATGTCAAAAAAAAAGGTAGTGGCATTTGCTTTTTCATTCAAAAAATTGCATTTCTATTGGACTCAAACTTAGTAAAAGAAAAAATCGAGCAAATGCTAATAAAATATTTTCTTCAACATTTCAACTTATAAATTTACAATTTTATGTGACATCAAAAAAAGAAGGAAAATGTGGAAAAACAAAGAAGAATTTTTGTTTCTTCCAAATAATTTTTTCCTTCGTAGTGATAAGGAAAAATTATAGGTTAAAACTATGAAAATTAAAAAAAATTAAATTTGTAAGAATTTTTTTGAATCATGCAAAAAAATTCAATACAATAATAACAAAAAAAAAGAGGAAATACGGAGGAAATATTTGTTTTCCGTTTTTTTTTTTTCTATAAAACTTTTTTTAATAGTATGAATGTAAGAAACAAATTATGTGGGAGTAATTGTGGCACGGATAATTCATAATTTTGCTTAATTTTAAAACTAGCAGCTACAGTTGTACTTCCGGTAGAAACATTTATGCACTAAGGTTGACAACAAAATTGAAGTAATAATTATTTCGTGAGATAAGGTAGCTTTTTGGGAACAAATAACACAAAAGACTAAATGTTGATTTAAAGAGAGCCAAGAATCCAGCCAAGAAAATCTTGCCAAGAATGAATTATTCCTCGTGCCACCGTCACTGCCCGCCCCGCATATCCCGCATTACAAATATTTCTCGGTTCATCCAATCCACTCTCTTTCTTTTCTCCTTTAAACGCTCATTGTGATATTTTATTATTGGTGCTTCTTTTCAAATTATAAATATATTTTCAGTGATTCATTAATTGATTTATTCATTTTTAAAATTGTTAAAATTTTTCCTGTCTTTAAATTTCGAATGTTTTTTCGACAAATGATGTTTGCTTCTTTGAAATAATTTTATCAGGAATAAAGTAAAAAAAAATTATTGCATTAAAAAAAATTGCATATAGTAAAAAAAAATTATTGCATAATTCAATGGCAAATTTGAATGACATATTCGTAATAAAGGTTGAAATTGAAATTATTGGGAATTAAATTTGATAATTTAAGATGATGTCTTTGTTTAATAATAAAAGAAAATTTATTTCAATTAGTACAATTAAGGATTTTCTGAGGAAAAATCCTTTTATTATTTACAACATTCTTATCTATTTCGAGTGATAGCAATTTATTCATTTTATTTTTCACCAAAACTGCAATTTATAACAAAATTTTTAATTAATTAACCTTTATTTTTCATCTTTTAATCTAAATTGTTTTATGAACTCAATATAAATGTCGTTAGGTAAGAAAAATCCTATTATTACGCTTATTTTTGCTTTTTCCTTTTTTCTTGTCAAATTCATTCTTAAAAAATGTTTTAAGTCTGAATTTGACAAGTTAAGCTGACAAAGTAATATTTATTGCAAAATTCAATTTCAAAAAAAGCCAATTTTTCTTCAACTTCAATTTGTTTTGTTATGTTTAAATTACACTAGCCATAATTGAAGATAAGTTAGACAGAATATCAGAAATAAATAGATAAATTTATAAAATATAAATTGAAGATTTTCAAAATTTAAAAGCAACATTGGGTATAAAATTTGAACGTAAATTTTCTTCAAAATTTAAAAACAATTTTTGGAAAAACTCAATGAGCAATCAATAACTAATGAATAAAAAAAAGAAAAGTCGAAGATTTTGTTTTTAAAACGTATGCATTCGATTGAATGAACCCAAACATTTGCCCTTGCTTCATTTTATCTCTACTTGCTAGGGCAATAATTAGCTCAAATTTTGCAACGGCTATACGATCTATGCTATCGTATTGTATTTTGCAAAAATAAACCTGCGATATGCATTGCATCAATATCATCAATGATATTATCCCTCTTTAATGAATTATTCAAAGTTATCTCTAATTTTTCTCACAAGATGGCATACGAAAGATTCATGCAAATTCCAGATATCCGGAACTAAACAACATCTTCATGTCCACGTTTAGCGAAAATATCACTATTCCTTCCCAATTTATATGACATAATGCAGATTTTTGTGATATGATATTATAGTGGAAATTCACTACATCAAAAATGCTAACAATCAAAAGTAAGGAACTCGTCCTTTCATATATTACAATACAAAGATGTACAAAATTTCCATCCCAAATCCAAATAAGAAGAGTTTAGACAGCAAATATGATGCACCAAGTAACTGCTGAAAAACTTTGCCACGTGTTACAAGATAATATTATCGTTTGCAACTGCTGAGATTATAATCAAGAGGAGTAACCATTTTACTTATATTTATGATACCGTATAGAGTATCATTTTTTCTAGAATTACACAACGTACTTCTCGATCGGATATTTTCGAGATTATCTTAGAAAAACATCATCAACCTCGACTAAGCAGCAGTGTAATTTGTGGATTTCATGCATTCAAATGAATGGATTAGAAACTGTTTAATAATTCAGACAATTTACTAATATTAAAGGTTGACAACATAATGAAAATCAATATAGTCGCTGGGGTGGCCCCATTGTACTCTTTATGTGTAGCGACCTCACATTTTGCCAATTCTTCTTCAACAATGACACAAGAAAATTGATGGAAAGCGCAATATTAGAAACGAGCTCTTCCGGTGTCATTCCAACATGCCCAATTGCTACTGATAAGCATAATACCTGCAATTAAAATTTTGTTTTGACAAACATCAGGGAACAATAACTAGTATTTGTAATTTCCAAATGCGGAAAATTTCAAAACATTAAGTGATTCATTCCTAATAACAAAAGCACTCACTTTTTTCATCTGAAATTTGATTGTTGAACGGATTTCTTCAATTTTAGCTACCAGTGGTTCAGAATGAGCAACAACACTGGGGAATTTACCAGCCTTATTTAAACCTGGACCAAGTATACGTGGAATTTGTTTGATCAAAGCTTCCGAAGCTAAGAATGCATCATATCCCTGAAAAATATAGGATCATTTCTCCAATATTACGTGATAATGATTTTTTTTTTTCGAAATAACACAATAATCAATATCATTGGCCACTCTTATAATTGAACAATGACCAACAGCATATATCTGATAACGGTCAAATTAATGAAGAATGATGAAAGAATGAAAGAGAAATGCAGGAAACCTTTGCCAGTTTTTTAATAAGTTTTTTGTTTTTGTTCAATTTCTTCAATTCATCCGCATTCATGCATGGTATACCATTTGCGTTAGCTTCATCGCAATGTTGCTGATCACCCAGCACACACACCTTCATATTTGGTCTTGGAATATTTTTCAGCCTAAATATGCTATTGACAACTGAAATATAGATAAATAATCCACGAGCTGTGAATAGAAATAAAAGTTGGGCAAAAAATTGTTACAGAGCTTTAAGTTATCTTAAAATTCCGGCATAAAAGAAAAAACTTGAGGAAAAATCTCAATTTAAACTCTTACATCTTCAAATTATTTTGAACTTGGATGTAAGCTGAAACTCACCCAACCAAAAAGATTAGAAAGACATATGTACATATGTACCACAGGAATCGGACGAGTCAAAATCTAAACGGCCCGAATGAAAATTAAGTTCAGCTAGATGAACCCATCGAAATTTCGAAATTTTCATTGCTGATATGTGGCTATTCTCAAAATATGCTCTGCGTGAAAAAAAGATTTACCAAAAAACTACTCTACTTATATCTTCTTTTTATTTCATCTAACTCCATTTAATCCCTTTTTCCCTTTATGATATTCTGTTCCTATCTTTCACAATTCTATTCCATCCATTCACTACTATCTGAATAATAAACAAAATGAATTTTTCATTCTTTTAACTTAAGCAATACTAATCATTCTTACATGCTAATTCATTATTCCCTTATAGTTCTTTTAATAATAAAAAAAAGGAATGCTTACTGTTGCTCGTTAGTAATCAGTTCGGATTTCAAGCAACAAAAAAAATAATGCATGAAATCCTCCCCATTATTTTAAGACTTTGGGTTAGAGTCTTCGTCGTTTATATTTTAAACGACTTCCTGCTCAACCCTATCAATTGTTAGGTGCGAATGGGAAGAGTAGGCATATTGTAATTGATGAAGGCAATTGGTAATACCTCACGGATCCACTGAAACGTTTATCTTTCTGTGGATCATAATTCTTCAGTGCTACTTGCAATTCCACTGTTTCACGAAATTTTCTCTTTTTCTCCTTTGATGCTTTCAACACTTCATTGACACATTCGAATAGCGTATCACGTGGAATTTTACTCATTTTATTTTACTCACTTTACGCCTACTAAATAGTGCCCTGAAAACTTCATCGATTAAATGTCAATCGTATCCATCATATTACTATACATTACACATCAAACATTCTAAAATTTTTTAACACATCAAAATACTGTTATTGCCATACATTGTCGAAGAAATCACATTTCCAAAATATGTAGGAAAAGATTTTCAACAGAATTCAGCATTTACCAAAAATAATTAAATCACCAGAAAATTTCAACAAAAAGAACACAAACATATACCAACGCATACATATATGTCCCATAGATATTAAAATATATGACGTAAGCGTAATAAATATATGACGCACAAGTAATCCACGACGCACGCAAGTGCGCCAAATTTATGTCAACCAAAGAGTATAAGTAATCATACCGCATACTCCGACATAACCGTCAGGTACCCAAAATTCGCATTGCACCGTATTCCAAACAAGCGTCTTCGAAATAGACTACAATTTGCAGCCCTATATTCGGCTACATTTTCTCCACCCTCACACCACAACAACAATTTTGCAAATCCTTTCATCTTTTCCGAAAATTAGTCCAATACATTTACATTTGTCAGGCATGATCATACTTTTTACATTTCCTTTGTTATGATATTCCTGACAATTGAAATTTGACGAAAGACAAAGGGTATATCGATCATTAAATCCAATATATTTCATAGTGATTATTATTTAAAACTATAATATATTAGACTATTCGTACATTATCACATTCCTGAGAAGCTACTTTCATCTAATTCAATCGATTAAGCTAACATTGGCAATAAAACATGAAATTCTTTCAGTATTAATTAATTTCAGGAGAAACTATAAACAACCATCACAAAACATTCTTAATTGTACTTATAATCAATTCATCAAGAATGCTGAATTTTTATGGATTAAATCAAAGCAACCATATCGCAATGTCAAATATCATAAAGATTGATGTACTCGTATTATTATGTATTACAGTATGAATCAAACTATTAGACTCCTCAGGTCATAACCATTTTCATAGAAGATAATCACATATCTATCATATCCATTACCCGATATCCAATTCATAATCTATTACTTATTTTTAAAGTAGTAGTGCTCTGAACAAATGTAAGAACATTTTGAGAGAATTCACAAACACAATAAAGAGATTCGGATATGTAGATCGTTCTACAAAAATTTCCGAGTATCGATCGGCTTCGATAGATTGAATGAACCATTACCTGATCAATTGCTAATAAAACATTATTGAGCTCAACCATAGTGATTATTTAGTAGAAAGAGCAAACAATTATTTAGTACTAATATGAGATCTTACTACAATAACTGAAGCAGATGAATAATAATGTAAAATCACGTTAAGTAGCTAAAAAGGCAATCGTTAAGCAAAACAAAGCAGTCTGAGATGATTATTATCAAAATATTTAAAAACCACTCACAAATTGATAAAATTTATGCGATAAACGATTTAACAAAAAAAAAAAAGAAATTCCTATATTACAATATAACCAAATCGGCAAAACATTCAATATTTTCACAACCTTCTATTGTTTCTGTCTGAAAAGCATTTGAAATTTTATTGATAAAATCCACATAGAATTATAGTGCATAATCTCATTAACTAGCTGTTTTTTTCCATTTTTTTTCTAATTCTGGTTCAGCTTATCCGTGTTCACAATATACTGCACTAAAATGCTTAAAATGACGTCCAGTATCTCATATCCCAATATATAAGAATCTGATGCAAATTATATAAAGAGTTTCGTAACGTGAATTGCATACAGTTACATGAAGTAATGTGTATAATGTAAACTCACGTATTCGTTGGGTTCGACAATAGAATGAAATTTCCAGAGTACCGCAGAATGGAACTTATCGCAAGAAAACCAGACACGTGTGATACTTCCAGCTAATTCATCCCATCGATCCGCTACTGTTTTCTTGAAGTGCTCCAACTCTATCCAAACATTTCCAACAACATCACTTACCCAAACCCAATCTTTTCCGGGTAAATTTTCTGGTATCTTCATTTTTTGACATATCTGCAATTTCCAGGAATATCTTACGACTCCAAATTAATAGAAAAACTTTTCATCCGTTGAATAAGTTTATTAAAAATACAAACAAAAAAAGCTCTACACTCATTATTTAAAAAGTGATATGAATTAAAATTTGTTCAAATGAACGAAATATTAATAATCAATAGTCTAAGCGATTTGAATCAATTTCGTGCTATTATTGACTTACTTTCATGAAACAAAAATAATAAGATACCTGAGCTCTACCTTTTACTTCTCTTGTCAACACCATCTGGTTCTCTGAATATCTCAATTTATGGGCTTCCAAAACACCATCTCGTCTATAAAATTAAAAGTAAAATTTGGCAAAAAACTTCACATATTATACTGACAATCTTTGAAATTTTCTGGTATGCTTACGAGCTAAAATCATTAACATTTTATCATTTTTTTATAATTACAAAAAAAGTTTTTGCATCCAAATGTCAATGAAAAAATTTGAGAAGTGAAATTTGAAACTTTATACTTCACATCATTCTTCACCAAAAATTATGAATATCTCTAATGGCACAAACTCATAAACTTATACATCAAAACAGATAAGAATCTCAAACAAAAAATCAAAGACATTTATAAAGTGGAAAATTTTGACATAGGTAAATGGGAAAACAGCGGAAAAAACAAAAACTAACCCTATCCGGACAGAAAAATCAATCCAAGCACCTATCGCAATGTTCTGACATCGTTCATGACGAAAGTACACAATTCCTGTTGCTACCGACCATAAGACAACTTGTTCTACAGTGAAATTAGTATTATTCACAAAAAAGAAAAAAGACTGGTTACAGTAAATGGGTAAGGAATGCAGAGGTAAACGATAATTTAAAATACTTCATTTTAGCAAATTTGTTGTTTCAAATTCTAATAATCAGAAAAATACAAAAAAAGTATAAAAACCGTACTTTAACAGATAAAAAGATAGAAAGAGAAAGAATCAATAATACCGAAATCATAACTGGTTACTAACGTATCAAAATTTTCGCTATTACTGGAATATTAAAAGTTCACACTTCTTATGTTAGCTTAGCTATTTTTGCCATATATTCCAATTTGGTTAATGTTGAATTTTCTAATATCTAGCAAAAATAACTAATGCTACGAAAATTATGTTCCTGGCCTTCTGTGCAGCATTCCAGTAACGTCGAACATTTTAGATATCAACGTATAGTTCTTCAATTTAGATAGTAAAAAGAAAATATTAATATTTTGAGAAATTACTCACTTTGCTGATGTATCATGTCACGGCAAATTACCAATCCGGAATATTTAGCAGCTGGATTGATTTTATCCTTGGGCCGACATTGCTAAAGAAAAAAAGGAAGAAAATTAGCATTTACATGAACTAACATAAGGAAGATCACAAAACAAAACACAAAACAATTTGTAATAATAAAGTATTAATAATCTGCGAGTATAAATTCAGGAAAAAAAGATAAAGAAATATACCAAACAATGAACTGATAGCAATTCTGCATCGACCGGTATTTCAGATTGAACCCATGGCTGAAATAAAAAGTCTCCAGGAAGAAAAAAACTAATTATTACATGTCATGTGATAATTTCATTAATAATATTCAACATTATGTGTATCATCTAGAACAAAAATATTACTATATTAAAATGAATCACTTTTAGATTCATTCCAATGACATTAACAGTATAATTAACAAACAGTTCTTAATAAGTGACATTCAAAAAAATTTCATCCCATGCTTCAGTGCAGTACTACAAGCTGATTTTGTATTCCTCATTATAGTTTGCTCCATTTCGGATGAAAAAACTTATCCTTATCTATACCATCGTTTTAATATGATAGGCTATAAGGCTATGGTAATATTTTTAAAAAAGAACTATGCCAACGGCAAGTAAAAAAGGCATATTAAAAGAATTGAACAAATTTCTTTATATCCAAAACGATGGATGTGAAAATATGAAGCAACAGGAAGAAGAAACTATAATTATTTTTAAAAAAAGACATAAATTAATCAGTCAATTGGAGAAAAATCTACCGCATCATAAATGGGAAGTTGATCATAAGCTGGTCGGACAATTTCAGTTACCTTCGTCAATACATTACTATTCAAATTAAATGGTTCGCTTAATAATTCAATCCAGATTACGTAAACAATATTCGGTGCAACATTTTCATGGTTAAATATTCCATCATCATCGAGAATCCACTGTAAAAAATTTAAACATACACTCATATCGAAGTAATATTAATTAAGATTACCCAAAAAGCATACAGTAATGATGTGGATGTTGCTGTACTCCTACACAATTATCTTAACAATACCAACAGTAAAAATAAAATAAGCAGTTCTTCAATAGTCCAGCTCAAGAATTAAATTAAGTTTAATGATATTATTTTGAAGTATAACCTTTCAAATTACCATATAAACAGAAATCATACTTCAAAATGCGGCGACCAAACATACTGCTCGAAATTATTATCCAATCTACAAGGTATAGCTGCAACTGTTTCAATCTGAAAAAGTTAATGCCATGAAAAAAATCGTTGAAGAAAAAACAGCACATGTAAAAATTTTAGCATATACCAAACAAACATATCTCATTGAACTACTATAATTCTCATATGTAATAGCTGTTGAAACATACCAAAATTCGGCAACTCGATGAATTACTACTATCATTTGGCTTTATAATTTTAGTTGGAAGAATTGGTGAACAAGCCTCAATGACTGGTTCCGTCGAGTAATCATTAAACTGCAAAATAAAAGAAAAAAAGTAAATAAAAATTTGAGAAATAAAAGTTGTATTTTTTGAAAAGTTTATATTTCTTCGTTCCTTTTTTTAACCTCATGTATAAAATAAAACACTTGTCCTATATATAAGTTTGTCCTGCAATCTTTTCTAAATTTAGTCTTATGAAGCACAATTTTGTTATATATAAGAATTATAATAGTTCAATGAATGAGATATGTTTCATTTTCTCTTTCAGAAATTAGTTTTTTAAGTAAT